>JAFVLL020040657.1:0-17311 GCA_021397915.2 Tor tambroides
ATGATTCTTCCTTGACTAAGGTCTGTTGAGATAACCCAACTTTGACACCTCAGCTAAACATCTCAGATTCTATATGATTTCTACCAAAACTCACCATGGATATCTTGTAGTCCCCAGTTACCTGTACGATCTTCAACAAAGAGTTTTTCCAACTTATCAACTACAAAAATGCTTTTAGATGCAGCCTGGTTGTCTTAACAATTTTTTATATTCATTTTGTGTACGTCATCCTAGAGACAATACGTCTTTAGGTGATGTTGGGGAATAGTCTTTTTGAAAAAGAGGTCAGGTATCTAGACTCAACTTTTCTCCATGTCAAAAAGTTTGATTTCTTCCTTTTCTCAGAGGAGGGACGCATAGAAAAAAAAAAAACAGGGGGAGAGAAGTCAGTGGGTCTGTTGCTTCGCCTTCACCCTCAGTTGGCTCGGCTCTTTTTCCTCACCTCACGGACTCGCTGTCAGGAAGAAAGACTGAGTATCAAGAGAGTGAAAAATAGAGAGATTGCATTTGATTCACTAAGGAAGGTTGGGAGAGCCAGGGGGCTCAATTACCACAGCAGCCTTTAAGTGCCTATTTGTTATATAATCGTCTCCTTAACACAGTTTTAAAGAGTAGAACAGGTTTTGACTACAAATAATTAACAGAATTTTACATAGATCTCAATTAATTACCCCCATGTTACAGTGTGTTGCATCACTGGCCTGCAAGTGTTGCCCGAAACCTCAAGACCCCCATTGAGTGCCATGGCATCTTATCATTCTCTTATTTCCAGCTGATTTAAGAAGTTAAATGTGTCTGTATTTTTGTATCACCTCTTCGCAGCGGACGATGGCTGTGGCGGCACACTACGGGGTCAAAGTGGTGTCATCACCAGTCCAAATTACCCCCAGGAGTACAACAACAACGCGGACTGCACCTGGACCGTGCTGGCTGAACCAGGAGACACCATCGCCTTGGTCTTCTCTGACTTTCAATTGGAAGAAGACTACGACGTTCTGGAGATAACCGGCACAGAAGGATCCTCTCAGTGGTGAGTGCCCTAACGGTTTGGTTTTTCAGCCATCGCTGGGGAAACCGAAGTACAGCGCTCATCGCTAAGCAGCGAGAACGCTTGTTGTGGTGCTGTTGGCAGTGGGTAGGTGTTTTACGAGAGAGAGGAAGCCAGGAGAACCACAGTCATGAAACATCTCAGCACTTGTTCAGTGGAACAGAACCAAATCACAGCTTGATTCAATTATTCAGCACATAATGCGCACAGAGCTTGGACCAAATAGAGGGGATAAAAACGTTGCAGTCCATCGCAAACCATGTCTGGGGAACACCGGAGTACTGTTCATTTATGAAAATGGTTTTATGGGCCTCTTAGTCTCCACGTTCACACAATTTCCTTTTCACACCCATTAAGTACTGTAACAGGCTCTCAGAAATTCTTATTGGATCAGGACAGGGACAGTTTTTTGTATAAGGACTGTGGACATAAATGTGGCAGTCTGATGACACAAGATGAGGCAGTGTGTAATTTTTAGAATATGCTAGACTATTTTCTTCTGTCCCGTTTTAATATGTATAGAAGGATGCCATTTTTAGGTTGTTTTGGTTTTTATCTGGGGAGAGTTCTGGAAACCTGTTTGAAAATATTTTGCAGTATATATATATATATATATATATAGTTTTTTTTAAATTGAAAAGTCATAATGTGAAGCACAGTATGTTGGATGTCTTCAATCATTTAGTCTGCTAAATGATTTAGTCTGCCTCCATCCAATCAACAACTGATGCATAAAAGTCCCGACCATTTGTTTTTTTCTTTTTCAGTAGTCTGTTTGTTTTGGATGTGTATCACAGTGCAGAAGAAAAAGATCTGTTGCTGCTTCTGCTACATCGTAGTTTTAACAAATTGAACCTGATGGTAAAGTGCTAACAAAATGTTACATATATAGAATTTTTTTGTAGACTCTTAGCTTTGGGAAAAAAAAAATAAAATAAGTTGACAGTATTTTCTCAACAGAATGGTGACTAATTGGACCACCGTGAAAACGTTGGGGACTTTGAGACCATAGCTCAGTTCCTTTGAGGGTGTAGATTCTGAACAATGAGCTGCATAAGTTGGCATGTAAATTAACAGCTTATGTCTTTAGACCAATTAGAGAAGCCCATTTACTCTGGTGCCAAGAGCCTCGCTTCTGCTGGGGTCCAGCCCTATACGTGTGTACGCCTTATTGAGTCGTCGTGACACCCTGCACTGGAGTCATGAAGCATGGATGCACGTCTGCCTCTCAGACACGCTCTCTGAGGGTCAACGGAGGAGTGCTGAAGGAAGGTTGTTCCTGGCCAGAGGAGGCGTTCGATAGACCCCACTTCTCTCTGTCCCCTTGCTGCCACCATGCATGGGGTCACTGCTGAGCCCTTAATTAAACAGGCAATTAACAGAGGGTGAGGAGCGAGCAGACGGAGAGAGACGAGATGGTGTCGTTCGACCTTGGCATGTTCTAGAAGCCTCAGGGAGAGTAAATAAAAAAGGAACGAACGACCCAGCACCAGAACTTCACAGGCAATTAACCAATGAAAATGCCCAAAAATGAACAAAAGAAGCATCAGATACTGCCAGAGCGGCCAAACGCTACACAGCACAAGTTGGAACGCCAGGTTAGTTTGGTCTCTGAGGGATTGTGGAAGTTGTTCTGCATACTGAAGAGTGGATTTTTACTGTTTGATTGCTGAAAAGTAGGGTCCAGTCATAAAATGGGATGGGATTTACTGTATAATGCAGCATTTGAATGAAAATTGAGATGAGTAATTAAAAGGTAGGGCTGTACACTTCATCAAATTGCAATATGGACTAATATCTGTGAACATTAAACTGCAAAAGGACTGCTATCAAATGTTAATTATGCATGTCTTAATGTCTCTGTGTGAATGAGCAGCACAGTTTCGTACTCCATGTAAATTATATCTCCAGAGCTGCTCAGATAGTTTATTTCATAAGCATATCATCATTTCATTTAATAAAACTTTTGTCAGACACATAGAAGCTCTTCAATACAAGGTCTTCACTCCCTGCCAATATAGGTTTGGCTTAACTTGAGGAAATTATGACAGAAAAATATTACAATTATTATTGTACAGATTGTATAATCGCAATATACTACTACTACTAATAACAGCAACAATACAGTTTATTAATACATAATTTTTTTAAGGAATGTCACACAATATCACATTTTGGTCAAATTTTAATTTAAACAGTAAACTTCTCATGCCGCATTTTTTTTTAACCAAAAAAGGAATCAATTGTTCAAATTTAATTTGATTACATTTTAATGTGAATAAATCATTAATTTTATGTGTTTGTATTATTACAACCATTGTTGATAATATGTATGTATATATATATATGTATATATATTAGTGGTGTCAAAATTAGCGCGTTAATGCATGCGATTAATTTTTTCTGATTAACGCGTTAAAAATATTTAACGCAATTAACGCAGGGGCGGGGCTAGGGTTGGCCACCCCATTCGCAACTGCTGCCTCTCTCTTTTTTCTTGAAAAGGATTGCGTTTATTTAGATGCAGAACGTCTTTATGACCACATCAAATGGGAGAGCGTTTCCAGACGCTCTAACTTCACCTCCGCGCCAAGCGCGAGTCAAACGAGCGCGGAAAAGATACTGTGCTTGTAGCGCGCTCTTCAAATACACGCACAAAGGTGCCAGCGCGCGCTGTAGCCTGTATCATTTCATATCAAACAGCGAAAGAAACTACGTGCATGCAATGTCCTAGTTATGCCATCAGTTAAGGCATGAAGTTACCAAAAGGCGATTAAAGCTGCCTTAAAACTGCGTGCATGCATGCAATATGTTATATATGCGTCACATTTAAGAACATGCCTCTGAAATGGTTTTAAAAAACTGTCCTGAGGCACCCCAGCACTGTCTCCCTCATCTAAAACACCCGATTCAACTCGTCCGCTCATTAGTAGAGACTTTAAGAAGTGGGTGAAAAGGTAAAGAGAGTTGCATGTCAGATCCGCGTCACGTTCAGCAGCAGCAGCTTTTAAAGCAATAGCAGGCAAATAAGCTAATAACCAGCTGCTGTGATGTCTATTAATCCAAGAACCAAAGAAAAAAAAGAGGAAATCAATAACTTTTATAGCTTTAAGGGGTTCATCTATATTTAATTTAGAATTTAGTGTTTGGTAAGTATTCATTTTCTGTATATTTCTGCTGAAGGGCACAAGTAGCTAAATATGTAATTTATTATAATAGGTTCATGTGATGATTGTTTTAAGTTCACTTAAATTAGAAGTTAAGTCTAATAAATGTTAAAATTTATAGATCTAAATTATACTGTAATGCTGACTGGCTACAGTCAATGGTTAAATATTCAGGGCAAAAAAAAATATTTTATAGAGACATCAGTAGTATTGGTATCAGTGATGCTGGCCTTCAATCATAAAAAAAGATGCCATTAAAGAAATATTAAAAATATACTGTCTTTATGTTGTTTGTACATTGTACATTTGAAGACTGAATCCGAAATTATTGCAATATAAAAGTATATTTAAAAACTTTAGTGTTAAGTGGAATTAATCGCGATTAATTTTAGAAAAATGTGCAATTAATTAGTTTTTTTTTTAATCGATTGACAGCACCAATATATATATATATATATATATATATATATGTGTGTGTGTGTGTGTGTGTGTGTATATATATATATATATATATATATATATATGTATATATATATGTAGGTATATATATGTATGTGTATATATATATATATATATATATATATATATGTGTATGTATGTGTGACCCTGGACCACAAAACCAATCTTACGTCGCTGGGGTATAGGCCTATTTATAGCAATAGCCAAAAATACATTGTATGTCAAAATTATTGATTTTTATTTTATGCCAAAAATCATTAGGATATTAAGTAAAGATCATGTTCCATGAATATATTTTGTAAATTTCCTCCTGTAAATATATCAAAAGTTAATTTTTGATTAGTAATATACATTGCTAAGAACTTCATTTGGACAACTTTAAAGGTGATTTTCTCAAAATGTAGATTTTTTTGCACCCTCAGATTCCAGATTTTCAAATAGTTGTATCTCGGTCAAATATTGTCCGATCCTAACAAACCATATACCAATGGAAAGCTTATTTATTCAGCTTTCAGATGATGTATAAATCTCAATTTTGAAAAATTGACCCTTATGACTGGTTTTGTGGTCCAGGGTCACATATATTAGAGAAGTTATCATTGGCATCAGTTACTGCTAATGTTTATCTGCATATATGTCAGATATGTAGCTGGCAGTCTGGATAGGTCTGAGTAGGAGAATTTACAAGTTTGTGTGTGTGTAAAGGTGAAGGATAAACAGAGGTCTCTAATATGAATGATCATCATTGTAAACACGCCCCAGGAAGGAGGAATGTCAAAGGCAGAGTGCAAAAATCAATATGCAAGTGATCAGGAAGAAAAACAGTGCTGCTCTGTCAGGAACTGTTTCTATCACCCTGAGCATTTGATTGGCACAAGACGTGTCTGTGTGCTGTGCAGGACCCAGCAAATAACACTGGACACTCAGTCATCTGCCCGCAGCAGGGTTACCCATGAATCACTCCAAAGAGCCCCTCATTCCCTCTTTATCTCCTTTAGCACAGATCCACTGAGCGGCAGAAACACTACTATATCAACATGGGTATCCTGCTCGGTAAAATACGTTATCGACACCACTTGAAGCAGTTTCGTATGAATCTGAAACATGATGTTCCACCCACTATGGGTTTATCTTTCTTGACCTGTTTGAATATTGGCATAGTCATGGCTTGGTGGGATAGTGCATATGTTCATACATTGTACAGTGGTGCTTAAGTGCAGTAATCCATGTCCAAAACAACGCCCACGATTAGTTTCCTGTGTTCACCACTGTCTTGTTCATTTAAAAGCCAAAAAAATAAATAAATAAACATTATTATTGTTATTATTAATTAATTTACTTATTTTTTTCATATTCATTTATTTAATCTTTTATTTTATGTTCGATACATCAGAGATCCTGTAGCTGTTGCTTTGTTTTTTGCAGATCTGAGCCTGTCATCCCTCTGGATCCCCCTGATCTCTTGTTACTCAGCAGGGTTGAGAGCAGAGAGCAGGCCGGTATACCCTGGGCACCTAAACACTGCTATAAGGATTGTTTGTTATTTATGCATCTAAACAATGCTTTATTCCTCTCTCTTTCTCTAACTCACCAGTCTCTATCTGTACATCTCCACCGAGACTGACTGATGTTCAATAACCACTTGCGTTATTGATTACCTGTTTCTTCTCAACTGTGAGAGAGACTGGTATTTATAGAAAGCACTGGATTTTTGGGATGGATCCATGCCTCTAAAGGTCATTTCGAATGTGTTTTTTTTTTTTTTTTGTGAACACAGTTTTGTAAATGTGCTTGTTAAGTCGTAATTTCTAATGTCCTACAATATAAAAAGAACAATTACATTTCATCCAGCATATGGAGATTTTTAAATTATAGATGTTAAGGAATCTGAATTTCTTTCAATTACTTTAAACATTCATTAGACCAACAATATTCCCTCAAATATTGCTCTAGCTATTCTAGCTTAATTTTCTGAACAGTTTCATATTCGGAAAAATGTTGCTTATTTTTAAGATCCCAGAATGCATTGCAGCATAAATATGGTTATTTTTCAAGGCTCTCTCTGTTTTTTTTTTTTTTTTTTGTGGTTTGGTGACTTTATTCATGCTGTTTTTGTTTTTGTCAGCAATGATTATAAGAACTCATCTTTAAACTTAATTATGTTTGTTTATTGTTACTGTTGTAGCAGTTTAACTGAAGTGATGAGATCAACTTTTGAATACATAACCTATTTAATCCATGTTTAAGAATTAAATGGTGACATTTATAGCATCGTTAATTGATGTTTTGCATAGGATCTTGAAGGGAATTTATTAGTGGAATTTTTAGCTGTTATTTTTATGAACAAATATGATTAGTAGACATATAAACATTAATACACTACTGTTCGAAAGCAACTGACATTAGACATTTTCATCAACTTTGCTCTTCAAAGAATCCTGAAAAAGTATAATCCCCCCCCCCCCCCAAAAAAAAGTAGCACAACTGATTTTAACATTGATAGTAATTAAAAATATTTGTTGAGCATCAAAACAGCGTATTAGAATGAGTTCTGAAGGATTGTGTGACACTGAAGACTGCCATAATGACTGTTAAAAAATAATTATCCATTTTAAAAGATATTAAAATAGAAAACAGAAATTTTAAATTGTAAGATTTCGCAAAATTACTGTTCTTACTGTATTTTTGTATCCCCCAACTGTAACTGCCCCCAAGTTTTTGAATAGTAGTATACAATTATTTTTTTATCTACTCTGTCTGCTTATCTAGTCTGCTTGCTGGTTTTAGAGAGGTTTTTGTCAGCCGGGCGAGCTGGGAGACTGGATGAGTGACTTGCGAAACCAGATGAAAACCAGCTTGGCAAACTACCTTAGACTGTTTTAAGCTCACTTAGGTTATGCTGAGTCTTTTAGTGGCTCAGTAGACTTGTAGAACACGGCTTCATTCAGTACTCTTTCATCTCTTAAAAATCTCACATCTCTCTCCTTTAAGATCTCTGGTGCGCTATACCCTTGTGACTGTGCCTTTATTGGTTGCTGATGTACATCTTCCTTCTTAAGGTCTCCCCGGCTGTGTTTTAACCTCCGCAGCACTTGTTTTTAGCCTGTCTCGGTCTCTTCATGCTGGAGACCAGGATGTTCCAATCCCAAGTCCTCAGGGAGAATCTGTCATTCTGCTGGCTGCCATTCACAAAACCCTGCGCGCTTCTAGCAATAACGCGCTGTTCGTTTTGGATGCGGACAGAGAGACGGGTGTCGCGCATTTTGTTTTGCACATTTGGCTGGCAACGGCGCAGGCTCAAGTAATTGCCCACTTGCTTTCCTGTCGCTCTCTTTAGATTACAGTCTGGATTCGCGTGACTGGCAGAGGATTTGTCATCTGTGTGCTGCACCACATTTGCCTTGTTTTAAGAGATGAAGTTTTATTTATAAGAGGCGCTTAGCAAAAAAAAAAAAAAAAACCTGAGAGCAAGAAAGCGGCACACGTTGTAAATCATTTCCACAGTTTTATTTCTTTATTTTTCCCGGTAAACATGTATGCCTCGGCCCATTGGTGGAGGAGTGAAGCGTAGCTTTGGTTTTTCGGTGCGTGTTTGTGTTAAACATGACGGCTGATCGGCAGTCGAGTCACGCAGATCCCCGCAGAGACAATCTCCTTCCTGTCAGTCTTTCCTCTGCAGCCTCCCCCTCATTATTATTGAGATGCCATGAAACGTCAGGATGCAAGCAGGCTGCTCTAATTGTCAGATGAAAGTGTGCCATTCTGAAGTCGTTCATAATAAATGCCGTTTCTTATTTTATTTTTCTCCTCTGCCCTCTGGTTACCATTTTTAAAATGGTGCGAAACTCGGCCAGTACAAACACTGGGGAACGGAGGGTGTTGCATTTCGCATGGAAATCTGAAGGAGTGTTGCAAATGTTCAGTTCTCCATGGTTTAGACACATGCCACGGATAATTACATCAGACTGTAAAAGCAGGTCAGCGTCTTACTGTGGAGTGGGATATCAATACCGTTTCTCTACTGGATGCCTTTCTCATTACTTGTGCTGTTTTTTTTCTCTTAGGTTTCCCTTCTCCCGTTGTCTTGGTTTTTTTCTTTCTGATTCAAGATGGCTAGAGTTCAAACAGAATGAATCGTCTTTCGAAGGGGGGATTTAGATACATGCACAATTTGTTCTCAATTCACCCAGATCAAAATCAAATTCATCTTTGTCGCTGAATGTATTATTTACAAAAAAGACAGAAAACAAAATCTGCATAATAACCGATGCAATTGGTGTGTTTAAAGGGACGGTTCAGCCAGAGACACAAAAGAGAGAGATTTGAAGAATCTTTACAGCTATTTTCTGAACATGTCTGATGTCCTTCTACATTTACATTACATTTAGTCATTTAGCAGATGCTTTTATTCAAAGCGACTTACAAATGAGGACAATGGAAGCAATCAAAATCAACAAAAGAGCAAGGATATGCAAGTGCTATAACAAGTGTCAGTTAGCTTAACGCAGTACATGTCGCAAGGTTTTTTTTAATTATATAATAAATAAAAACGAAAACAGATAGAGTAGAAAAAGAATATAGCAAGCTAGTGTTACAGGCCTTTTTTGCTTTTGTTAATTGTATAATAAAAAGAAAACAAATAGATAGAATACAAAAAGATTAGAAATGCTAGTGTTAGTATTTTTTGATAATAGAATTAGAATAGAGAGTGCTAGAGTTAGAGGGTCAAATAAAGATGGAAGAGATGTGTTTTTAGCAGATTCTTGAAGATGGCTAAGGACTCAGCTGCCTCTTTGGGATAGCACAATAAAGCAACTTTCAATTCAACAACTTTCAAAAATTGTTCTTTTTAACCAGCTTTTAAAAAAAATAAACCTGTTAATACACAAATTGTAAACTAGGGATGCACTGGTTTTACAATTCTGCCTGATCAACCCATAATTTATATAAAATATTAATTTATATTAAAAATTATATTCAATTTTTTTATATTCAAAGTGAATAGCCATCATGAAACTATAATGTACAATATGAAGGATGGATATTTCTTTTTCTTGATATGCTGAATAATACATTTAATTATTCATTTTAAAAGACTGACTTGAAGGGTTAGTTCACCCAAAAATGAAAATTACTCTGTGTTTTACTCACCCTCAAAGCATCCTAGGTTTACCACGGCAAACCTGTGTGAGTTTCTTTATTATGTTGAGCATAAAATAAGGTATTTTGAAGAATGCAAACAGTTGATGGTTCCCATTGATTTCCATAGTATTTAATGTTAGTGTTAATAGTTAAAGGGGACCAACAAATGTTTGGTTCTTCAAAATATCTTTTGTGTTCAACATAAGAAATAAACTTACAGGTTTGTAGTGACATGATGTTGAGTGAATGACGACAATTTTTGGATGAACTCTTCCTTTAAAGTGATCTTGAAAATACTGTTAAATAGTGAATAACAATATAAAAATAGTAAAAATATGACCTGTACTAACAAAATGAGTCACAATGAATACATTTTCAAAAATGTTCAATAAAAGTCAGTTTTGAGAAGGTTCCAAAACAAAATCACCTAGCAACCATACCTTATAATCTCTGATAATACCACCAAATTCAGCACACACCAATCTATATATGTTCAGCTTTTTTCCCCATGATACCACAATGCACCACACGAGGTGTTTTGATCAATCACAGAAGACGTTAGAGCGACTAGAGGTGAGAATCTTCACTTGCCTCAAGATTTGATTCGATTATGATTCAGAGGGCAACAGTTTGGCTATTGATCCTCAATGCATCACGTTGCATCTTTTCCTCAAATTCTTTTCTTAATAATAATTACTATATTAATTAGTCATAATATATTTTTATTTCATCTTAATAGTGACTATTAGCATGCACTTTTAGATGCTATTTCAACTGATTCAATATTGACTGACAGAGTTCATCAATCAGTTAATCAGCCAATCAATAATTGTTTTGTATTGACATGAAGGTGAGTAAATACTGACAGTCTTTGTGCGAAGGACTGTTTTATGTTTAAAATGACAAATTCATGTCATTTTAAACATGACTCAAAGATGCCTGAAAGCATCACATGCAAGTGTGGCATGTAACTATGGTCTTCTTCTCCCTGAGGAAATGACAAAGAAGGGGCTGTCAGGATGATGGGAGCTGAATGCAGTATCATTATGGTTTCTGGTTGTACTGCAAGCCGTTTCACATAAGACTAAACAACGACATCGCACTGGGCTTCGTGACATTGCCATTTCAATTATACCTTGAGATGTGCTACTCTGCATGTAAAGTATATTCTTCCCATCCTCGCAGAGAGAATACACACATATACCCTCCATGAATAATACACAGGACCATATGGTCTGGAGGAGTAAGTGCTAAGCATGCAAGCAGAGATCACATGCAAGCATATGTGTTGTGGTTACGTTTTCTCTCTGTTTTGTAGCCAGTGATCACCTGGGACATGAGAACCTGCAATATTTTGGACTGCAATGTTTAATAAGTAAATCCACACTGCATCACCTAGATTTTTGCTTGTGTAAATGTCTCTGAGGTGCAGATCTTCTTCTCAACCTCTTCATGTTTCCACCATGTCTTTGCTGAAGCAGCAGAATTAAACTGAAACTATGTGTTGGCTTCCCATCAAGGACAGTGTGAAATCAATAGCTGTCTCTTTAGTCCGCCCGATGCACTTATCAAACCTTTATTTATTTATTTTTTTTCACGAGTCATGTTTTATTTAGGCATGTGTTGGTCTAATGTCTCCATTCGAACTGAGCCATCCATCAAAACGGCATGGATGGACGGTGCTTAGTTGGTGTCTGGCAATATCAGATTGTTTACACACATCCACTCGGCATGTAAAGTTATCTCTCTCACTCTCCTGCCTGGCAGACGCCCATCTGAAATCAAAATCGACAGGAGCGGGTGAAGAAAATGGTCAGCAAACTCTCATATTTAGTTGCTTCCTATCAGTGTCATGACCTAAATCAACACTTTTTCCCCTCTCGGAATGGTACAAGAGCTTTTAAATGGAGGGCAAAATGACACAGCGGTACATGTGAGTGAGGTGAGGGAGCCTATATATATCTTTTAGGGCATTCTGTGGGATGGGTGGGTGTGAACCCATTGATTCTTGCTTGACGTGCTCTAAATTGACCCCTTCTAGGTCCCTGCTCGGCTTTTGGCCCACATTGGAAAACGGCAAGATGGACTGGAGTGTTTCGTAAGCACGTTAGCTGTTAGGTTTGCGGCTTTGTTCGTTGTAATGATAGACAAGGACCGTACTATGAGAGATTAAAGGTAATGGATTAGATCAGCTCCCCATTCCTCACTGCTGATTACCCAGCACTCCTCTCATTTTTATAGATGCTGGGCTGCTGTGATTGGCTCCGGTTTGCTCGATGTGTTTCACAGGCATTGCTAAAGTGCCCACACTGCGTGACAGCACACTGAGCAGCTGCAGTAGTTCTTATTGCCTACAGCACAAAGCGAACAAGGTGTGTGGAGGTCTTGGCGAGTAGCTGTCCGATCACTTATTCTTCCTGACTAAAGATCATTAGCTGTGAGGGAACCATGGGGCAGGTTGAATTGGACAAACCTCTCAACTTTTCTTTTATGTTTTAAAGTTGTACATATTGTAGTATCAGTTAGTCAGAAGTCAAGCTATTGGCATAAAGTCTGGTCCACATTTGCTGCAGTGAGCTGGGAACTGGAAATCAGTTCTTAGAACTACAGTAGTTTAATTAATAGATAAATAAATACTACATATGCATACAAGTATAAAAATGGAACTGGATGACTTAAGTTTCGAATTATATAAAATTCTTTGTGCCAGAAATACATTTTAGAGGAATTTTAGGCCTTTTTTATTATTTTGTTCTGTTCTCTGAGGGCCACTTATAATGTTATCAAGATTTTACATCATAAAACATCATAATTTAGAAGTAATAGGCTATTTTCTGTCTTGCCCCACTCTGTTTGAATAGGCATGGCAGATTGTAGACTCGGAAGTAAACAACCACTGCTATGATTGGCTAATACACTGAAAAAAAATTATGCTACATTTTTTTAAGGTAAGTGGTTGCAAACAATTTATTTTAGCTACATTTAAATAAGCAAGTCAACTAAATTTGCTTATTTAAATGTAGCTAAAATAAATTGTTTGCTACCACTTATATTAAAAAAAATTAGGCCTAGTAAATTCAAGTAATCATTTTTTTCAGTGTAGTTGTGTATGTTTGACAGTCTACGTCCTACACAGATGGATGCTGCTGTGATTTAGGTTAAAAACGCATAAATCAGTACATATCAAACGATCTGTAATAACAAAGCGATAGTGACCATGTAATAAAAACAGTTGCTCACTTGTGTGCTGCGATATTACTATTGGATCCAATATAGTCGGCACAACATCGTCTTTTAGTTTCAGTCTTTCAAAACATTCTGTCGAATTGTGCCTTGTTTGTGAACAAATCTGTGGTAAAATGAAGTGATCAATTTTTCCTAATGTTGAGATCAGAAGGGAGCCATCTTTATCGTTTGGTTTCTGCATAGACCTACGTTTGCCTCTGTCCTTATTTACACTATATGTGCGAGTTAGTGGGTGGGGCTAAACAGGCAGTGATGTAGAAGCAGGCGTTGATCATCTTCTGTGGAGGCAGGGTTTAGCCACACTGTTACATCATAGAGTAGTACATTCCACAACCTGTCGTTTTGGTACATTGGCTTCAATATAAGCTATTTTTAGACTAACAAGAAAGTTTTGAGTTCTGAAACTTACAGGGTGTTTTTACAGTACAATAACTTCTTATACGTCAAACGATCAAGGGAATTTTGATTTCTCAGTTCATAATGCCTTAAATGAATGAAATACGTTTGTTCTAGTATTGTTTCATATATAGTTAAAGAGAGATGCAATTTCTGTCATTTAATCATGTCATTTGTCTCGTGTTGTTCCTTTTGAATTTTTATTCTGTATACAGAGCACATAAGATCATAATTTGAAGAACATTGGAAGACATTAGCATTCATTTTATAGACAAAAATTGTCAGTGGAACCATTAAGGAACCAAAATCATTAAGAGGAAACAGAATCGTTCAATTCTTTCCTGTCTCTAGTGTGCATTATGGTGTAGTTCTCGACTTTATAACAAAAACATTCAGCAGTAGAAATGTGTATTGTTATGTATCCCAGTTGGCATCAGTAAAGAACCAACTCTGATACCAGCACTATTTTTCGTGGAAAGGAGTAACTGTAGCTTATTCTGGACAAGAGCCGTCTTCACAGACTCAGAGGGGGCCGTCTGACCGACATGTAAAACAACCAACCAACCACAGAGGACGTATAATATGTTATGCCAATGGGGCCAGTGCCTCGGGGCCTCTCGCTGCCAGGGGCCTCAAACTGAGATGCCTGCTGTGGCTAGAGAAAAACCACCGCTGATGTAAAATTGACATAGAAACAAACAGTGCTTGAATGTGTTCCAGTGACTACTGGCACAGTGTGAAATAAATGCACATGTTCCTGGCTTCTCATCAGCTTTGATGTTTTCAACCAGTCACAGTACATTCTTGTCTCTGTTGCAGTGTATTGCTCATATATTGTGTACTTTCTAGTACATTTCCTCATATTTACATGTTTATTTTTTTTACAACCTCTCAAAGAGGCTGGTGCCCTGGGAACTCCATAATCAGTCATTACCAACCACATTTATAGGGTAATATTATACATCTGAAATCAATAATGCTATAGGGGGCAGTCGTGACCTAATGGATAGAGAGTGGGACTTGTAACCCGAAGGTCGAGTCTCAGGTCCGGCAGGGATTGTAGGTGGGGGGAGTGAATAACCAGCACTCTCTTCCACCCTCAATAACACGACTGAGGTGAGACCCTTGAGCAAGGCACCAAACCCCCAACTGCTCCCTGGGCGCTGCAGCAATATGGCTGCCCACTGTTCCGGGTGTGTGTTCATGGTGTGTGTGTGCACTTGGATGGGTTAAATGCAGAGCACAAATTACAGGTATAGGTGACCGTACTTGGCCACACTTCACTTCACTTTCACTTTTTCACTTTCACTATAATAATAGACTGACTTCAAAGTGGTAGTTAATTTCAGTGTGCAAAAAGTTAGTATTTTGTGGTTTAGAATATTTCGGACATAATTCTCCAATGTGTAAAACATTGTAAGGACATCTAATTTACTAGCATGTACTCACTACCCACTGCTTCATACAAAATATGTAAAAATATTGAATACCATGAATACTGCAAAGCTTCACCATAACAGCCTTGTTCCTTATTTAAAACACTTTATTTCTCCACAGACTAAACAGATCCAGTGCACTTTGAGTCTTAAATGTTGTAGGGCAGCCAATCAGATTGAATCAAGTGATTTTAGCCATGTTTGTGTGAAATATGCATCATGGAACTTGGGTTTTTATTGCTGCACTTAGACTGGTTAAATTAATATTATCTGTCTAGTGTAATTTCACATGACATCTACTGTATATACATCATGAACATCATTGAATTATGGAAATCCGAATTTCCGTTTACAGTTTCCAATTTCCATCCGTTATTTTAATTGGGCTATTTGATGTAGAAATTTGTGCCTTCAAAATAAACCTGATAAATGAAATAATTATTGCACTTGCTCTCAAACTGTGTTCAGTAACTGCAGTATCAACAGTATTTAAATAACATTCCATGGACATTGCCAACAGTTGATCAATGAGATGTATTTTAATGGAAAATAACGATCATCTCATTTGGGAACTCTG
This sequence comes from Tor tambroides, assembly GCA_021397915.2. Lineage (NCBI taxonomy): Eukaryota > Metazoa > Chordata > Actinopteri > Cypriniformes > Cyprinidae > Tor > Tor tambroides. The sequence continues at coordinate 15,472 of JAFVLL020040657.1, forward strand.
GACAGCAGTTCTACATCAGATGTGTTTTTCATATGGCATATAGACAGTAAAAGACAACAGATGAAAAAAAGGCTTGCCTAATCTATGCCGCATTGTTTTGAAAGTCTGGTGCTTTGTTTCAGCATTGTGGATTGTCTTTTTATTTGTTGAGTTTATTTTGTGAAATATTGATGTGGGTGAGAGAGACAGCGGGCTGCACTCTTATTTTACAGCCTGCTTTAATGAAAGTGCTCTGCGTTTCTTCAGCGTTTTATTTCATGAAGCACAATTATTCTTCGCACACCATATCCCGCCACTAATCTTCGCACTGCACACACGCATGCACGCACAGAGGCATTAACATGATTAATTCATTTTCAGCCAAATAAGATGGCTATTTGCATAATAACACTCAAAGACATCATGCAATGTGAAGGTCTTTTGTTTAACAGTTCTTCACACACTGTAAATTTGGAGAGCATGTTTAAAGGAGTAGTTCACCTGAAAATGAAGATGTCATTATTTACTCACCCTCGTGTCATTTCAAATCTGAGTGCTGTTACTCAGGGGTTGGAATGCAGAATTTGAATTTGTGAAGAAATCTCAAAAATTTAATTAATTAATTACTACATTTATAAAGGTGCTGTTGACATGAAATTTTCACCAGATGTCGGTACCACCCAAGCAATCCGTACATACACATAAAACAAAACAAATAAGTTCAGAAATTAAGTTATGTGTTATAAAATAGAATGACACAGGGAAAAAGTTTTGAACTACTGAAATTTATTTAATACTTTGTACAAAAGCCTTTGTTGGTAATGACAGCTTCAAGATGCCACCTGTATGGAGAAATAGTCGCATGCATTGCCCAGGTGTGATTTTGGCCCATTCTTCCACAGAGTCTTCAAATCTTGAAGGTTCTGTCGGCCTCTTCTATGAACTCTGATCTTTAGTTCTTATTTTCTATTGGATTCAAGTCAGGTGATTGGATGGGCTATTCTAGCATCTTTATTTTCTTTTTCTGAAACCAACTGAGAGTTTTCTTGGCTGTGTTTGTGATAATTGTCTTGCTGAAACATCCACCCTTGTTTCATCTTCATCATCCTGGTAATGTAGGTGTTGGGACTGAACCAGCTAATATTAATTTTCTCTGACAAGGGGCAAGATTGCTTTCTAATTACTGGTGGATTTCAGTTGGTGTCTTGGCTTTCCATGCCTTTTTGCACCTCCCTTTCTTCATGTGTTCAATACTTTTTCCCTGTGTCATTCCATTTTATTACACATAACTTAATTTCTGAACTTATTTGTTTTGTTTTCTTTGTATGTATGGATTACTTGGGTTGTTACTGACATCTGGTGAAAAGTGGCAGTGACATACTGTGCACTCTTAAATACGCCTCTTTCGAGTCCATCTCTTGAGTCGTTTAGCAGGCCACTGTGCTGTGTTTATGAGTTAGATGTTCAGATAGACTCTGTGTTGTTCTCTCTGGCATGCTTCAATACCTGTGTATATCAGCATGCCCCTGCATGTCTTTGTGTCATTGAGTTTCATCGGTCACGCCTCGACATCCTCATTCAGAGAGCAGCGTTCCCTCCGAGTCAGCAAGCCACGCTGCACTGGCTGCTCTCAAAATGGCTGACTCACTGTAAACAACACTAAAATACTATTCTATCTGCCCAGAACTTCTTATCAAAGCTTGGACTGGGCAACTGTATAGCGGACAAATCCTTACACAGCAAGTGTACGCTAAAATGTAAGCTGTAAAATAACATGCTATGCGGTTGGAACTACTGCATACACATCTTTGGGTTGTTGTTTCTGGTCAGTGATATGTAGAGGGTGTCAAACATTTTTTTT
>JAFVLL020040658.1:0-12500 GCA_021397915.2 Tor tambroides
ACTGAATAAAAAAATAATAAAGGTAATTGCGACAATTCTGGCTTTTTTCTCACAATTGCCTTATACAAACTCACAATTCTGACTTTTTTTCCCCCAGAATTATGAGATATAAATTTGCAATTGTGAGAAAAAAGTCAGAATTGTGAGAGAAAAAGTTGCAATTACCTTTTTATTCAGTGGTGGAAATGGGCTTTCATACTTTTGTCCCTCAGCGGAGACGTTTATTTTTGATTATAATGACAAGTTATGGGTGCCGCCCCATAGATGCTGTTAGTATTAGCATGATACGGATGTATTTTAGCATGTGGATGTGTGTTAGCAGCTTCTGAGCTTTCATCGCTGTATTTGTTTATGGACGGTCGAGTCTTTAGATTTGACGCTCAAAGGTACGATCAGAGGTCACATGACCACAAAATCTGCCTTCATGAGTGAACGGACTTATTGCTGTCGGTACGATTGATTCAGTCTTTGTTTCCTCATCTAGCATGCAGTGCATCGTTAAATATTTTTATATTGGTATTTAACTGTCTTTATTTGTATCTGCAGAGCTGCTTTTGTAAGGTGTGTGTTTGTATCTTTAGTATCTTCTCCTCATGCCCAAAATGTGCATTTAAATATATGCAATAAAAATGTTACATGCTTTTTAATACACTTCTTTAATTCTTAAAACATTGTGGGGTAAATTAACAAAGATATAAAACTAGTTATGTTACTATACCAGTCAAAAGTTTAGAGTAATTATGATTTTTAAAAAATGTTTTTGAAAAACAAAACAAAACAGCAAATCAGCATATTAGAATGATTTCTGAAGGATCATGTGACACTGAAGACTGGAGTAATGATGCTGAAAATACAGCTGCAGATCACAGAAATAAAATTACAGTTTAACAGATATTCACATAGAAAACAGCTGTTTTAAATTCTAATAATATTTCACAATTTTACTGGTTTTATTGTATTTTTTGATCAAATAAATAAAGCCTTGGTGAGCAAAAGAACAAAACATAAAACAAAAATACAAATCTAAATTATTTCAGATTTTATGTTGTTATTCAGAATCGCTTACAAATGATATAAAACCAAGAAAATGCTTCAAAAAAGTTTCATAAATGGTTTACCTGATTTATCATCTTCTTGCTCCTTGACACTAGATGGCGCCGACAAACAGAAAATCCTCAGTAAAATGAATTCTAAAATAATGCATGATATCTTTAATAACCTAAAGCCCTTAAAAGGGATTGGTAATAGATTAACCGGTTACTGATTAAGCAAATATGGTTTATCCAAAGCAGATGCAGTGCAGGAATGGCAAAGTCTTGCTCAAGGACACAACGGTGAAAAGATCTCAAGTGCTTTTAAGTTCAAAGGTCATCTATCCATGAGACTGAACCAGCAATCTGGATGAAAATTCAAATGAGTCAATAAAAAATGTCTATATGAATATGAAATGAGTGTCTGAATATTAATGAGCATCATGAATATGAATGAGTTGCATCATTATGCAGTGTTCCAGCTCAACTCATCAGTCATTGGTCGAGGCCGGGAGGGGCGGGGCCGTTCAGCCAATCTAATTCGTCAACCTGCGGAGTGGGCGTGGCCCCGGCTCTCATAGGCCCCTCCCCCACAGCGGTAATGAGGTTTGGGATGCTTCTGCTGCGGAGGCATTGGAAATCCACATGTCTGCTCTTCCCTTCCTCTTTCTCCCAAGACAGCTGGATGAAGGGGCGCTGGACGTAGCTGTAGATGACCTCAGATTTGCCACCTGGACGCCGCTTCACCTTCTCCTTACAGGTGGGGTATCCTGAGAGGTTGTGGAAGTAAAAACTTAAAGCAGTCTCAAGTAGCACAGGTATATTTGTAGCAATAGCCAAAAATACAGTGTATGGGTCAAAATGATCCATTTTTCTTTTATGCCAAAAATCATTAGGATATTAAGTAAAGATCATGTTCCATGAAGATATTCAGTAAATTTCCTACCATAAATATATCAAAACTTAATTGTTGATTAGTAATATGCATTGCTAAGAACTTCATTTGAACGACTTTAAAGGTGATTTTCTCAATATTTAGATTTTTTTGCACCCTCAGATTCCAGATTTTCAAATAGTTGCATCTCGGCTAGGGATGTACGATAAAGCAGCATTTACTACACAGAGCCGTTGTTCACTGACAAGCTGCGCAAATCCACGTTCATTATCAGCGTGGTTTTGCGCAGCTTGTCAGTGAACAACGGCTCTGTGTAGTAAATGCTGCTCAATGTGAAATCACGCACGTGATGTCATTTACCGCTGATTACAGAACCGGCTTTACTGATAAGATGCGCACTAAATATCGCCCGATATTTATCGTGCATCCCTAATCTCGGCCAAATATTGTCCTATTCTAACAAACCATACATCAATGGAAAGCTTATTTATTCAGCTTTTACATGATGTATAAATATCAAATTTTGAAAAATTGACTCATATGACTGGTTTTGTGGTCCATGGTCACAATTGTATTCAGTTGGGGAGAAATACAAAATGTGCAGAGTTGGAGGAACTGCAGGACCAGGGTTGGGAACTACTGCTCTTTGTGCTAGCATAAAGCTAAGTGTCACTGACCCAGTACAGAACATCTCTCCAGCCTTGAGAGGTGATGCACTGGTATACAGTGAGCATGGAGAAACCCAGATTGTCAAAGTGGGTGATGCCATTATTTGGCCCAGGCCAATCGCCACGGCACTCAGTTCCGTTCAGAGTGCAACGCCTGCCGTTACCGGCCTGAGCGCAAAGAGCCGCCTGCGCATCATCCCCTGTGGCGATGATATCTGTGACATGACAGAGCATAGATCATGAAACCACATTTTTATTTACTGAAGACGACGAAAGGAAACATTTATCCAGCAGGCACCAAACATCACGTTTGGACCCCAACATTGATGCAACAGATGTTGAATTATGGTTGAGAATGAAAATCGGGTTGACGTCAGTATTTGATGTTGACTTAACGTTGGATTTTGTTTACTTTACAACACAACCTAAAAACAATGAAATATCAACATCAGCTGACGTCAGTTTTGGACATCAAGGGCCAGATTTACTAAACAGGGCAAATTAGCGTTAGAGCGCAATTCCATAAAAGCGCCGATGGGAGGGGAAAATTCAGCGTGTGATTTACTGACAATGCACACATTAAAGAACACAGCCAGATCATTTCCATAATGACCAGCGCAATCTACCAAGAGCAGCGCAAATTAGTGCCTGCTTTAAGACATGCTTTTTTGGGCGTTAAATAATGGCGCAAATACCAGTAATTTGACGAGCACAAATTGTGTTGCATGATTCGTTTTAATACTCTTCTCCCATAAATTTTGCATCTGAAAGGGAAGCTCCTACAGATGCATATTCAATAAGGTCAGGCTCAAAAATAACTGTGTCCACGCCTTTTCAGCGCTAATTCTTCACTGTGCATCTTCAGTAAATCCTTACAGTACAATTTTGACGGCACCAGCTGTTAGTAAATCTGGCTCCAAATTAACATTGACATTAGACATTGAACTGAATTTTGGTCACCCAACGTCGCAACCGAAATGTAACCAAATATCAACGTCTTATGATGTTGAGTGCCTGTTGGGCAGGATTTGGTTTTGTTTAAATCCACTTCATCTATGAGTTCCTCAAATCTTGCCTCATTTCTCACCTGTGCCGACATAGTAACATGTTTTATGCATTTTGCATTTGAAAAGCTCCAGGCCTATGATGGCGTAGATGGTGACCATGAAGAAGACCAGCAGAGAGATGTGGAACAGGAGCAGCATGGACTTGAGAATGGAGCTCATCACCACCTGCAGGCCTGGAGGAGACATTACACTTCAACCAGCCAACTCAAGAAATGAGACAATTGAGCAGAGGAAGGTGATGATGGCACTTACTGGGGACCCCAGAGACGAGCCTCAGGGGCCGCAGGACTCCGAACGCTCCGAGGGCTTTCATGTCAAACCTGCCTTTCTATTCCACCGGCGCCTCCACGCCGCTGATGTTATTGATGAAGTCCACCACAACAGTGAACAACCTGAGAGATGTCACACAGTAGGTATTTGTGCACTTGTGTAGGGTATTCCTGGCCATATTCAGAGAGTGGTGTGTGTCTTACCCCATTGTCACAATCACAAAATCTAATATATTCCAGCAGTTCCGTAAATAAGCGTCGGCATGAAAGAGAAATACATACGCCTCGATCTTCAGGAAACATTCCATAATGAATATGATGAGAAAAATGTACTCGAGACTCTCCTGTGAATGTACACACAAAACATTGAGATGAATGCAGCTGTCAGCACACTTCAGTACAACCAACCATCTCAAGGTATTTGGTGTCGATTGTGGCTTGTCTGCTTCAGAACACTTTTGTTTTGACTTTGAATATCTGTCGTGACATGTCTTTTAACATTCTGGCACCTGACACACGTCGAATTTGGCGGAAACGTGATGAAGAGATGCTGGAGCCTGACACTTTCCTCCGGTTTCAGCCGAGGTATTTTGAAAACGACCCTGGCACAGACGCTGTGAATTTTACAGCCAACATGCCATCCACTGTTAACATGAAGCAAACACTATTCGTTTCTATTGACATTTAAATAAATGGGTTTATTTAATGTATTGATTTTATCTGTTTGTTTATTTAGATAATTTGTTGATGTTATTTGTTTAGATTGATAGATAGATGAATAGATCACACAAAACCAAACAAGCCATTCTAGTGTATTACCGTCCAAATGCTTTGAAGTCGAGCTGATTACAAAATGAACAATCTGACATATTGTATTACAGATCACAACATCCTAAGATAACACCGCAGCGATGAGAGAGTGCTGCGAGCGTGTGAGAGCCTATAGTTTGAGTTTGTGGCTAATTTGAAAGCGTCCACACATGCAGTCGTCCCATCGGCACGAAAGAACATATTACTTTATATACATATGGAAACATTTAAATAAACCGTATTTAATTTTGGGTATGTGAACTATCTACAGCTGGTGAAGACTTTATATTAAGGGTGTGTTTGTGGGCGGAGTCTATAGGTTTATGTGGATTCTAGAGGTATTAGGGAAGGGTTTATATGTTGAGGAAGTATATGAGGGCGTGGTCTACAGGTTGGGGGTGTGTCTTAAGGTAGCATCTACAGGTATTGGGGAAGGGTTTATATGTTGAGGCAGTGGATGAGGGTGTGGTTTCTAGGTTGGGGGTGTGTCTTAAGGTAGCATCTACAGGTATTGGGGAAGGGTTTATATGTTGAGGCAGTGGATGAGGGTGTGGTTTCTAGGTTGGGGGTGTGTCTTAAGGTAGCATCTACAGGTATTAGGGAAGGGTTTATATGTTGAGGAAGTATATGAGGGCGTGGTCTACAGGTTGGGGGTGTGTCTTAAGGTAGCATCTACAGGTATTGGGGAAGGGTTTATATGTTGAGGCAGTGGATGAGGGCGTGGTTTCTAGGTTGGGGGTGTGTCTTAAGGTAGCATCTACAGGTATTGGGGAAGGGTTTATATGTTGAGGCAGTGGATGAGGGTGTGGTTTCTAGGTTGGGGGTGTGTCTTAAGGCGGAGTCTACAGGTATTGGGGAAGGGTTTATATGTTGAGGCAGTGGATGAGGGCGTGGTTTCTAGGTTGGGGGTGTGTCTTAAGGCGGAGTCTACAGGTATTGGGAAGGGTTTATATGTTGAGGGTGTGGTCTATGGGTTAGGGCTGTGTCTTAAGGCGGAGTCTGTAGGTATTGGAGGGGGTCTATAGGTTGAGGTCGTTCGTGAAGGAATGCTCTATAGCATGGGTAGGCAATGTCGGTCCTGGAGTGCCACTGTCTTGTAGAGTTTAGCTCCAACCCTAATCAAACAGAAAAGGTATTTTTCAAGCTTGGAGCTAAACTCTGCAGGACATCAGTACTCCAGGACCGATGTTGCCTACCCCTGCTCTATAGGTTGGTGGTGTGTCTTAAGGAGGTGTCTACAAGTATTAGGGAAGGGTTTATATGTTGAGGGAGTACATGAGGATGTGATCTATAGGTTAGGGGTGTGTCTTAAGGAGGAGTCTACAAGTATTAGGGAAGGGTTTATATGTTGAGGGAGTACATGAGGATGTGATCTATAGGTTAGGGGTGTGTCTTAAGGAGGAGTCTACAAGTATTAGGGAAGGGTTTATATGTTGAGGGAGTACATGAGGATGTGATCTATAGGTTAGGGGTGTGTCTTAAGGAGGAGTCTACAAGTATTAGGGAAGGGTTTATATGTTGAGGGAGTACATGGTGTGATCTATAGGTTAGGGGTGTGTCTTAAGGAGGAGTCTACAAGTATTAGGGAAGGGTTTATATGTTGAGGGAGTACATGAGGATGTGATCTATAGGTTAGGGGTGTGTCTTAAGGAGGTGTCTACAAGTATTAGGGAAGGGTTTATATGTTGAGGGAGTACATGAGGATGTGATCTATAGGTTAGGGGTGTGTCTTAAGGAGGTGTCTACAAGTATTAGGGAAGGGTTTATATGTTGAGGGAGTACATGAGGATGTGATCTATAGGTTAGGGGTGTGTCTTAAGGAGGTGTCTACAAGTATTAGGGAAGGGTTTATATGTTGAGGGAGTACATGAGGGCATGGTCTATAGGTTAGGGGTGTGTCTTAAGGAGGTGTCTACAAGTATTAGGGAAGGGTTTATATGTTGAGGGAGTACATGAGGATGTGATCTATAGGTTAGGGGTGTGTCTTAAGGCGGAGTCTATTGTATTTGTGTGTGAGAGAGACTCACTAGGTTGCTGTCAGTGTTATTCGTATCTTCCTCAGGCATGGGCATGAAAACAGCCAGAGCTACACAGTTTGCAAAGATGGTGAGGAGGATGATGATTTCAAACGGTCTGAGAGACATGTTCAGGAAAACAAAAACATCCACCAACATCAAATTATTGCTTGTTTCTGATTGTTAAAATTATATATATATATGTATATAGTAATGAACAATATGTCTGTGTGTGTTGATGTGTGCGCTAGCATTCTCTGAGCTTAGCATGTCTGTATTTAGTGAGCTGGAGGACAGAGCGCTGTGCTGAAACACTGATATTTACACAACTCTACACACACGCTCAAGAGTGAATGAGCTCATTAACTAGCTATCATCTCACAGTTGCTTTTTCGAACACTTTGATAACTGCTTATTTGACGCCTCGAATAATGAATGTCTTTAAATGGTAAAGTCAGTCAATTAAAATGTTTTTGTAGTATGTTACGGAATATTAACAAATAGTCTAATTTGTGTTTGTTTATATTGTTGGAGATTTACCTGAGATAATAAACTGAAACATAACTGAGAACTCCTTTAAGCCTGCTCATCTATAATTTTTTTTTTTTTACATTTCAATACAGTAAAACAATTAGATTTTTGTTTTTGTCATGCTGTCACTAAAAATATTTAAATTAATTTTTTTAAATTTTATATTGGAATATATTTTATATGTCTTTTTTTTAAATACAGATTTTATATAACTGCTTAATATTTTTGTGGAAACCATGATACACTGCCCACGATTTTAAATGAATATTTTTATTAATCAAGGATGCATTAAATTGATCAAAAGTGACAGTGAAGACATTTATAGTGTTACAAAATATTACTATTTCAAATAAATGCTGTTCTTTTCAACTCTATTCATCATCCTGAAAAAATGTATCACAGTTTCCATAAAAATGTGAAGCAGAACAATAATAAGAAATGTGTCTTGATTCATTAAAGGATACTTCCACTCTACAGTGTTGATGCAGGCCGTGCGGAAGGGCTTCTTCAGCGTGAGGAAGAGGAGGGATCTCGCGGGCCGCGGGTTTCCACCTGTGGCCTGGAGCTTCTTGAGTTTCTCCCTCTGCTTCCTCTTGAGCGTCTCCTCATCCATGATGAAGGTGCTCATGGGTACTTCACCGCTGCCCTCCATGATCTGACCAGAACCAGAGCAGGAGGCGCAGGAATACTGGAGATCAGGTACTCGACTCAGTATTTCAGGATCTTCCAGTGGCTGAAAAATGAACGTGTCTCCATCTGTCTGTCCCTCGATCTATTTCTCACTGCCTCGCTCTGCTCTTGTTTGGTTAGTACTGCAGCTGTCTGACTTAAAAAATAAATATAGACAATGCGTGTCACTCAGTTTAAGTGTGTGTGTGTGTGTTAGGGGACAACAGAGCATGACATAGTCATGGTCACAGAGACATAGATAAAGAGGCAGGACTTTGTGACATCACTGATTTGCCAAACCTATCAGCTCACAGAAGAGTCACTGATCTGGTGGTTTCACATGATTTATGAGCTTTTTCCGATTGTCCCAATCATTCTTGAGTCTCTTATCAACTACACAAATGTCTGAACCTGTCAAGAACATGTTTGGATCATATTTGACTCTTATTATTAGTATTAGTGTTATTTATAAATTTGATTTATGTTTATTTGCACTATAAAAAGGATCAATAAGTCATGGCAAAATATATTTTTCAGTGCTTAAACTCATCAAAATGTAACCAATTGCAACAATTTTTTTAAAAGTTGTACGTGACTCTACTAGAAATGATTTTAAAAATGAGTTGGAATGACTTGTGCAGCCAATTTGATTAAACTTAAAATTTTAAGGCAGCAACTGTTTGTGAACATGGTGGAGACATTCTTACATAAAAAAAACAGAAATAAGATGACAAACAACAAACTATGTATGTCTAAGTAAAAACAGCCCCATTCCAAGTATAATTTAGGGTTTATTTGAATATAAAAAGTGTAAAAATCACAGTTCACAGGATCACATGAGAATTCAAAAGCAGAAACAGGGTGTTGTGTTGATTTCAAGGCTTTTTTGGGCGGCATGACCCCCGAGTCCTCACGTCCCAGTCTGAAGACACGCTACGTCACGCTAGCCACTTTTTACCAAACGCCACTCTTATGCCATATTCAATTCGTTTCAGAAGATTTCATTACTTTATTGAAGACCAAACTTAATAAAAACTTAATTTCTTGAATAGTTATTTTTGAATTACGTATTGAGCTTTTGCATCATTGGAACAAATGCTAATATCTATGGAAGCCTGATTCTGTCACTGAATAAAAAATGTAAAAAATTAATTGTTACTTTTTATCTCACAATTCTGACTTTTTACTCACAACTGTGAGTTTACATCTCGCAATTCTGACTTTTTTTTCTCAGAACTGCCTGATACAAACTTGCAATTTCTGCCTTTTTTTTCACAATTGAGTGATATAAACTCGCAGTTCTGAGAACATATCAGTCATTTTTTCTTCAAAGGACTTGACTTTATAACTCGCAACTGCAAGTTTATATCTTAAAATTCTGAGAAAAAAGTCAGAATTGCGAGATGTAAACTCGAGTGCGAGAAAAAAACAATTCTGAGAAAAAAAGTCAGAATTGCTAGATACAAACTCGCAATTGCGAAGAATTTATATTTCGCAATTCTGACTGTATTTCTCGCAATTGCGAGATTATATCGCATAATTCTCAATTTATATCTCACAATTCTTACTTTATAACTCTCAATTGTGAGTTTATATCCCTCAATTCTGAGAAAAAAAGTCAGAAGTGCGAGTTTGTATCACGAATTCTGAGAAAAGTACAAATTGCGAGTTTGTATCACGAATTCTGAGAAAAAAGTACAAATTGCGAGTTTGTATCACGCAATTCTGAGAAAAAAGTAAGAATTGCGAGTTTGTATCACGCTATTCTGAGAAAAAGTACGAATTGCGAGTTTGTATCCCTCAATTCTGAGAAAAAAAGTCAGAAGTGCACATTTATATCTCGCAATTCTGACTTCATTTCTCACAATTGAAAGTTTATAACTCATAATTCCGACTTTATAACTCGCAATTGCAAGTTTATATCACGCAATTCTGAGAAAAAAGTAAGAATTGCAAGTTTGTATCAGGCAATTCTGAGAAAAAAGTAAGAATTGCGAGTTTGTATCACGCAATTCTGAGAAAAAAGTAAGAATTGCGAGTTTGTATCACGCAATTCTGAGAAAAAAGTACGAATTGCGAGTTTGTATCACGCAATTCTGAGAAAAAAGTACGAATTGCGAGTTTGTATCACGAATTCTGAGAAAAGTACAAATTGCGAGTTTGTATCACGAATTCTGAGAAAAAAGTACAAATTGCGAGTTTGTATCACGCAATTCTGAGAAAAAAGTAAGAATTGCGAGTTTGTATCACGCAATTCTGAGAAAAAAGTACAAATTGCGAGTTTGTAACAGGCAATTCTGAGAAAAAGTACGAATTGCGAGTTTGTATCACGCAATTCTGAGAAAAAGTACAAATTGCGAGTTTGTATCACGAATTCTGAGAAAAAAATAAGAATTGCGAGTTTGTATCACGAATTCTGAGAAAAAAATAAGAATTGCGAGTTTGTATCACGAATTCTGAGAAAAAAGTACGAATTGCGAGATGCAAACTCAAGTGCGAGAAAAAAACAACTGTGAGATAAAAAGTCACAATTACTTTTTTATTTTCATTCAGTGGTGGAAACAGGCTTCCATAAATATTTGAGATTCACTCAGGGTTTGAGCAATGTTTTGGTGGCGCAGGATAAAAGTCGCTTGAACGATGTTTTCTGTCCGTCTTTAACTCCCAACAGACTCCTCCGAAGATGATTCGGAAACGGAAAGCGGCGACACTCCTCCGTTCTCCTCCGCCCTTCCCGCGTTCTCCACCAAATCCTGCAGGTACTTGATGTAGCGTATAGCCGCGCGTAGCGTCTCCACTTTGCTCAGCCGTTTTTCCGTAGTTCCGTTGGGCAGGTGGTCGCGAAGTTTGGCGTATCCCTGATTCACGCACTTTACGCGTTGCCGTTCCCGTTCGTTACGTTTCTGGATGAAAGCCGGCTCGAATGGACATTCGTAAATGCCGAAGTTTCCATGGAATGGTGGCAGGTACGAGAGAAGCGATGAGCCGCTGCAATAGGATCTATCGTAGACTCGCTGATCAACGTGGGTTGGGTATAAAAACAGCGGAAGTGTGCGATTAGCATGTACGTCATTCCCTCTATAACCACTAGAGGGCGCACAATACCTGCTGCTCCTTGCTAAATGGCAATTAGAGTCCTGGAGGGATGCGTCCATGTTCAGATGAGGCGTGAAAATCGTTTGTTTTGTTTGTTCGTAGACAAAAATCACGCCCAAGGAAGTATCTCTAAAACCGGCGGATTAACGTTTGTTTCCTGAAGCGAGGAAGCATCGTCTTCTTCCCCGTTTAAATCCCAAACGCTCAGAAAACGGCTTCTCCTGCTCTTTGAAAGCCCTGTGAAGGATTTCGGGAGAGACAGACGAGAGTTTAGACCTGAGGACTTCAAAAACACTCTAGATTAGCATAATAACCGTTTGTCTGAGGTTCAAATGCAAGGGATAAGCCTGCGGATGGTCCTTGCAATTAACACGGATTTGACATGAAATACAGACGAAAAGACCCCAAACATAGTCTGTGAGCGTGTTGCATTTTGTTCACTCTCTATGCTTCCACTATCAGTGTTGGGGAGCAACTAGTTACATGTAACTAAATTACGCAATTTAATTACCAAATAAGGTAACACTTTATTTCAAGGTGTCCTTGTTACACATGTTACATGTACTTATTATTATAATAACAATAAATTATGCCTAATTGCATGCAAGTAACCCTAATCCTAACCCTAACCATATAGTAAGTACATGTAGTTAATTAATATTACTCCTTAAAATAAAGTGTAACCCAAAATAAATGTAATTGTAATCAGTTACAGTTACTGAGAAAAAAGGTGTAATCAAATTACAGTTACTTATGAAAATGTTAACGATTACAAGAGGGGTTAGATCTGAATATTTTCACACCCACATACAGATTTAATTGAGTTCTTTCATAAATTGCAATGATTGCTCTAAAATATGAGACACCAATGTTTCAGAAGTTTAGTACACATAATAGAGCACATGCTTATTTGATAACTGTTTTATTTCCTATTTGGGTTTATGTATATATGCTTTATTTTTTTCCAGGTGCTAGTGTTTTCTGTCATAACTATGCAAACTATGATTTCAAAAACAGTATCATAGCTACTTAACTATTTCCTGTTATGATTTTAAATCGGTATTTAACCTCAGAATGATCTCAAAGTAAGTGATTTTTTAAATTTTAAAATTAAATTATTATAATCTTAATTCAAGTGATGAAAGATTTCGAAAGTAACAATCAGTGTTGAATGCTACTGTAAGGTTAACCCTGCCTGGTTTACGTGTTTGAAAATGATTAACCGTTGAAAACATTAGAAATTTAGACAAGTAAATTAATCAGTTACATTACTAATTGAAATAGTTACACTACTTATTACATTTTAGATAGGTTACAGATTACAAGTTACCCTATTACATTTCCAAAGTAACCTCCCCAACACTGTCCACTATACACGCTATTCAAATGATAACGCCAGAAATCTGAAGTTCAATAAGGTTTGATATGGGCACAGGTGTATTACGAATG
>JAFVLL020040660.1:0-30618 GCA_021397915.2 Tor tambroides
TCTTTCGTTCACCCTGGCCAAACCAAACGGGAAGGGAAATCTGAATTAGAAACGGAGGGGCGGAAGAAGTCAGGCAGAGGGAGAGAAAGAGTGCAACCCATTCCCAAATGTTTCTGCTGCATTCCTACTGCAAATCCAGATGTGGATCTGTTAGTCATTGGTCAGCTTCTACACACACACGGTGTGTGTGTGAGTGTGTGTGTGCAGTTTCACAAGACCAAGGAGCTCACAATTTACATCCCATCCACCTTTTTGTCCACTCTTTTAAAAGTTTTAATGTTTTTCCAAAGTGCAGAAAATCCCTTACAGTCGTAGTGTCAGAAGGTAGTACTGCAGTACTTTGATATATACTATTCTGAATAGTAACCATATTCATATACCATGGTATTTGCACTGTACCCCAAAGTATTTCAATGAATATAATGGTATTGCTGGGTACACTCTTAAAAATAAAGGTGCTTAAAAAGGTTCTTCAAGCGATGCCATAGAAGAACCATTTTTGGTTCCACAAAGATCCATTCAGTCAAAGGTTCTTTAAAGAACCATCTCTTTCTAATCTTTTTATAATCTGAAGAACCTTCTTTCGCCACAAAGAACCTTTTGTGAAACAGAAAGGTTCTTTAGATGTTAAAGGTTCTTTATGGAACCGTTTAGACAAAAAGGCTCTTCTATGGCATCGTGAAGCACCTTTATTTTTAAGAGTGTAGATTTTCAAAACCGAACCCAAAACATGCCATTACCATAGTACCATGCCCCCCCCAAAGACTATACTATTTTTACCCTTACATAAATTTATCAGGTAATATTGTGGTGATATTATAGAAATTCCAAAAATTACCATGGTACTAACATGCTTTTCAGACATGACACTGTTTTTGGACATGTATCTCCATCTGATATCTAAATAGTACTTCAAGTAGTCCCAAGAAAACCATAGGCTACACGTCTAAATAAATACGGTAGAACTAGTTCTTTTAGTAGCATAGTGGTAAGTTTTGAACAGATGCAACACTTGCATATTCCTGGTGTAATCCAGTGACATTTTATTAGTTTGCACTATTAGTATTGATTAACATTTTTATTAGCTTTTATTTTTACAGTCAAACCAAAATTTATTCAGACACCTTCAGCATTTCTCATATTATCACAGTTTATTAAGTTTAGAAAATGGTAAAAATATGACAATAACTCGAGAGTTAAACTGTGTTGGAACAAATTCATCTTGCTAATGTCAGATAACTTTGATAGAAAGGTATGTAGCAAAACAAAGTGTCAAATCAAAATTTTGGTCCCAAATTGTTATCAATTTTACTGGTAGTCCACTGTATATGTCACAGTTTACTTTATTTTGCTATCCTCACTTACATAAATGAACTATAGTGACCTGCACCAACTAGTAAAAATAAATATCAAAAATTATATCTGGTGTCTGAATAATTTTTGGTTTGACTGTATATTTTCACTTTTAATTTTAATTTAAGTTTTAGTTTGTTATGTGCTTTTGTCATTATATGGTTTTATTTATATTTCAGTTTTAGTATTTTGACAATTGTAAAGTTTGTTTTTCCTCTAATATGTTTTAATAAATTCAGCTTTATTTTAGTAACCGAAAACGAATTATAATATTTTAGTTTAGGTAACAGTAACAACACTGGTGTAAAATGATGATGATGTCAGTCTGGCCTGAGTGTGTGTGCGTCGCGATTTACTCAGCCTCGCCGCGGTGTCACGGGGGGAAAGGCGGAGGAAGAGGAGCAGCAGCTAGAGGAGGAGGAGGAGGGATTGGGGTTTGCTGTGGAGGGGCTTCTAGTGCGTGTGTGTGTGAATAGTGTTGTGCGGAGCTGCTTGCTGGACGCTGGCCAGCGGTCCCTGTGAAACAGCGCGTTGAGAGCGGAGAGGGATGGGATGGGATGTGCTGGCACTGCCGCTGTCAGTCCGCTCCGCTCCGCCTGTGCAGCTTCACTGGGGATCACAACAACGACATGGATGATGCTGACTGCGAGGATGATTTAGGCCGGCGTGTGAACGTTTTCACTTCGGATTTAACCCATTTGGATTACTGTTGCTGTTAGAGAACATTTATTTATTATTTCGGCCAGGAATTCACGTACGCGGGAGCGTAAGGGATTTTCAACAAGGTAAATCGCGCGCACGTCTCGCGCTTGTTTTGCGCTGGTCTCGCGCTTCCCGCTTCAGTCAGTCTGTGAGGGGCGATGGAAGGATGGATGCGTTAAATCCGCCGTTTCATTCTGTTGTTTACTGAACTAAACAGTTAAACATACATTTTACAGTCATACTGATTAAAACTCGAGGTAGAGCACTGATTAGTGTCCATACACGGAGGATATCGTCGTCAAAATCCGATTTTAGGAGGTGAAAGGGTACTCAGAGTGTAAACTGTTCTGCAGCTAGCCTGCTAGCCACTTACCTCAGAAACACCGAGGCATGTTAAGTGAGAAGTACTGCGTCGTTTTCTCATAATGTTTATCTGTTTTGACGAACATCATCCTTAAGGTGATTTTTTAGAAAGTATTAATGTTGCTTTTAAAGGAGTTTGCTTACTAAGCTTGCTAGCTCATTTGCTTTGCTTGATCACAATTACTGACCATTCAGACTCATTCATCCATTTTTCCAAGGCTGTTAACCTGTGCTGACAGCTGAATATGATCAGATCTACTGTGGATAGTGACAGGAACTTAAAAGGATTGCATGCATGTGACCAACATGGTCATATCCTTAAAATCCTTGAACAATGCAGCTGTGTTAAGTCTTGCCTTATTAGATTTACTGGAAATGTCCTATGACAGCCTCATAGAAAGGATTTGCTGTCTCAAAAGCACCAAAAAAAAACAAAAAAAAAAACGAAATCCCTACTTTTTTGGGCTGTCTATCTATCTGTCTATCTATCTATTTATCTATCTATCTATAGTGTCTTAGGACAGGCTGTCATAACCGGATACCTACCGAAACAGCATTTTTTTTAAAATGTCTTTCACTTTATTAAATGTGATAGTTATGCCTGTCATTGAAAGATATGTTGATTTGGGCTGTCTCAAAAACTTAAATAGATGTGTTTCACTTTAGTAAATTTGGTATCGATGTACCATTAGATGTGAACTGCTTACCTAGACAGCATCATAGCTGCATTGATCTAAAAATCCTGTGTATATAGACAGCTCAGTAGAGCATGTTTGGGTTTCATAGATATATTCCACTATTAAATTTGGTTGCAATTTCCTATGACACACTCATAGAAAGGACTGTCTCAAAACCTAATGAGATGCCCACCTAAACAACATTTTTGGGCTTCATAGATACGTTCAACTTTATTTGTTTTAGTAGCAGTGTCCTATGACATCCTCATAGGATGCAAAAGTCTGCAGAGATGTGAGCTTCCAACCTAGCCAACATTTTTTGCATCATAAATGGCCTGAAAAGGCTGTCTAGATAGCCAGCCCACTAGGTTTTGAGGCACAGCCTGGAATTGGGGTCTGTCTACAGAGAGTAAACAAAGCAGACCGGGCTGTGTCTATCTAGGCAGCTGTGGTCCTGCCGGTTCAGGGTGACGGATGTCTTTTTTTTGTGCTGCTCAGCCTGTGGTGTCTGCACTGCAGGGCAGCAGTGTCAGCAGGCTGATGTACTCTAGCACACATGGTCAGGCATGAAAACCAGACCTGTAGTCGCCTAGACTTTTATTATCTGTCAGTCTGCACCATGAGACTTATTTCGTGCTTGAATTTGTGATGAACATTGATTTTTCTGGCTTTGTGGTTCCCATGTGCATGTGTGGTCTGCGTGGTGCACTGTCATTTTGTTGTCATTGTGCATTAAGGGGGAATAATGGCTAAATGCCCCCTTGCTGTGTGAATGGGGTTGTGTCTGGCGCTCTACATCATCACGAGGACATCAACCACCTCCAACCATGTTTAATATCTGTCTGATATGATCTGAATTGGATGTTCACTAATTCAAATGCTCTTATATCTCTATCTTCTACACATCATACTGCTCATTGACAGTGTATATGAAGCTAACATGTAGCTTAGGATTTAGTACGGATAAACCGCAATGAAACCCTAAACAGTGCATCAGGGTCAACTTTAAATCTGCACTAGAGAGTGGGTTTATAATCAGATCAGATTATGTTACGCTGTAATCGTCTCTTCTGCAGTGTGCATCAGAGTAACTGCACCTTATTATTAGGGCTGCATGATTTGGGGGAATCTAATTGCAATTGTTCTTACAAAAATTACAATTGTGATTTTATTTATTTATTTTGAAAGCTCCAGGTTTGCTGTGCTTGACTGTGGGGCTGCACAGTATGACTAGAAATATATATTACTGTAATATTTCACTGCAAAATAATAAATCAAGTAGTTATGAAAAATATTTTAATATTAATAACAATGCTTAATAGTAATACTAGTTTACAGTACAACTGTAAAATTACAATACTAATATTTATGGCTTTCTTAATGTCAAACATTAAATCATCAAGGTTTTATTTTGACAGAAACGCGCAGAGAGGCCTTAAAGTTTCTCTTTTGTGGGAAAATATAAATGCTTCTAAAGTTGTCATTACAACTTTGGGAAGATGGTTGCCACATGTTATGTTCCCAAACACGACCCAAACTCAGAGAAGATTCAGAGATGAGTTTCTGTGGCAGCATTTACTGTGAACCGAGCTGCTCTTGAGACACCGCAAACAACAGATCATGAGGTGCTCCTGTATAAAAGAAGTACTGCACGTCACTCAGAAACATGCAGTGTATATAATTTAGTAAAATCACTCTAAGCCATATAATTGTGCAGCCATATAATTATTTTTTTGTCTATAAAAGAATGGCAATGATTTACAAAGATTACACTGACTGAAATGTGTGTGTTATGTGATTTTAATGACATCACAGGTTTGTAGGGCATTGTGAGTGTAGTGTGCCGCACTGGAGTTCAGCTCAGGAAGAAGTGACTCACCATTCAGAGATTACAGGCGAGGCATTTTGTAACCCCACACCAGACGCAGTATACAAACACACTTCTGCTAACACACCATTCCCAGCACCTGATTGTTAGATTCTGGAATTGTGGTTGAGAGCTGTTCACCCTCCCCCTCCAGATACACCCCAGTGAGGAGTGTTTTCATTCAGTGGAGCGGAGGTGTGACATCTTGAGCTTCAGGCTGTAAGGATGTGCTCCCATCACCAGCATGCTGTTTGTTTCATTCAAAACCCCAGGTTTAATCTCCTATTGTGTGGTGGGAAGTGTTCCTATCAAGCCTGACTCAGACCTTAAGTGGTTTAATATGGTGATGTAACCAAACTGCAGTGCTTTCGACTACCGCAAGGTCGGTAATAAAGTTTAACTTTTAAGATTGGAAAGTCAGCCCAATATCAGCCACCACAAACTTTGGCTTCTGGGTTCTGCATCTTTTGCTTGTTATGAGCAGGCCCACATGGAAACTGTGCTCTCAAAAAGCTTCACAGATCTCCACAGAATTGGAACAGCCATCATTCACAGTTCTGCGCTTCCCACCACACTGTTTATGAAATGTTTTGGCTGATTCGAATATGCTTTCAGCTGCCAAAAAGTGTGTAATGTTTTTACTTTGTTTAAATCAATTCCATAGGATTCTGCAGGTTTTTAAAAAAGTCTAGTTTTGAGTGTTTAATTAAGATAGTGTGTCTACAGGGATATTGTACTTTGAGGAAGGATTGATTGATTGATTGATTTATAATCTATCAATTTTTTGAGAAGTAGTTTTTTTGTGTTTAATTATGATAAGTGTATCTACAAGGATACTAAACTATGAGGAATGTTTAAGTAAGAGTTTATTCATTTATTTTATTATTTATTTATTATTTTTGAATAGGTTACATTTTGAGTTGGTATAATTAACATTTTTTTGGAAAATAAAATTTTTTAGTCTAAAGATAATCCTAAACTTTAACTCTAGCATGTTTTTCAGTTTGATTTATTAGGTTGCCCTAACAACTAGTCAGCTATATATATATTTTTTTTTTAAAGAAAGTCCTGAATTACTAGACTGGTTTCTGTTTCTTATGGGCATTTACATAAAGATGCTTTAAAGTGGATCAGTTTGGTTTTTGGACAACTGGTAGATTAGTGGGACATCATTACCCATCCCCAACTGAAGTATATATATGGTTTTAATGGTGCTGCAGTGGTTTGGATCAATTATGCTACCATTTTTATTCTCATAAATGAATATCATAAAAGTTAGATGAGCTGACCTAATTGGGTCATGTGCAGCTCCAGGGAAGGAAATAGACATTTAAAAAAAACTCATCATTAAAGGCTGGACCATATTCAGGTGAGCCAGTTCATATTGATTTAGGTTTGTCTTTATTATATGGAAATGTGATCTCACTCAGTGGTTGAGGGATAAGAATACGGATGTTGCCTGAGGGCATGTTATTCTGAAGACAGGATATCAGCTTTTAGGAGATAGAGTTAGATTCAGTGTTAGCACGAGAAAGAGAAATTCATCAAGCCAAGCCCCCCTGTAAAAACATCTTCACAGGTCAATAACAAACTCACACCACTCTGTTCAGACACACACACACACACACACACACACACAATTAATCATGTGGTCTGTCACATGCTTGTGCATTTGAGGTTGTGTAGCTCCACTGAGGAACAAGGCAGAGGAGAAGGGGAAGAAAGGATGTGTTTCTAGTCCTGTGACTCCCCTCCTCCAGTCTTTTCCCCCCACGTGTGCGTGGAGGAAATGTGAGCCATGCTGCTTTTATCAGCCTCATTGTTTGTGTTCCTCAGGGACGGCGTTTCCTGATGGCAGCCAGAACGCTCCACATGTTCCCATTCTGATGTCCTTACATACACCCTTACGCTGAAAAGCTTAAGAAATGTCTTGTATTTTTTGTTTTTTTCCATTTTCCTTTTAACTTGGCCTACATATAGAGGTAGAGGAGGTGGATGAGAGCGTGAAGGCATGGAGGGATAGAATAAGAGCACGATATAGAGAGAGTGAGTCAGTGCACTACTGCATTCTGACTCGTACAGGATGTATAAACAGGAACTGGACGGAAAGTCCACTGATGGATGTGAACTACCGCCACTGTTAGTATCACATTCGCACTCTAAAATCCCTCAACATTTTTTCCTTTAAGAGAAAATAAACAAAAAATGAAAAGCCCTCTTGAAGGGAAAAGAACAATGGGAGTATCGGGTTGCACTTTGGTTCTTTGTACTCGAGTTGTGAAGCTAGCTCAATCCTAAAGGCAGTATAACTCACGTGATGACATGGCTGTTAGTCAGACTCTGTTCCTCACAGATGTGTCCGTCCACCTGCTCGTAATGGGATGTTTACTATACGGCTTGGCACAGAAGCAGCGATCTTAAGTAAACACTCACAAAAATTGTGTTGTGAGAGTGAATGGAAAGCGAGTGGGAGTGAGCAGTGATTTGAGATCAAACGATAGGAGCGTGCAGACGATAGCAACTCTAAACATGTTTCATAGGTGGAATGCGTCTGGACTACAAACGTCCAACTGCGCCCTGTGGGAGGAGTTCTGAATGCACATACTCATTTTACCCTGGAGGAACGTGTGTTGTTAGTGTGTTTGTTTTTCTTGCAGACTCAATTTAATATTAATTATGAGCAGTCCTCTCTGGCTTTAATAAAAAGAGATATTCTTCACCATGGCAGATGGCAATCAAAGCACTAATCAGATTGTGCACTGGTGCAGGTATCTATACGGACTGACATGGCACGATCCCTCTTTGATCAATTAGTGATGGTTGAGGGGAGTTTTATATTAACACGGATATTAACAGCAGCTGTAAGCCCTGTTCTCTAGGCGATGATGAATTTCAAATAGACGTGTGTGCTTATGACGTGTATGCGATACAAAGTCATTTTATGTAGTTAACTGCAGTTTTGAGTATTTTGAGTGAAGATTGTCATCATTTAGTCAATGTTTTTCCAAATCTATATAACTAACTTCTGCAGAACACACACACAAAAATATATTTTGAAGAAAATTTGGACTGTTTTTGTACTAACGTTTTTAACATTTTATAGCACTTGTGGTATTAGCAGTTTCAGATAAACCTGACCCTAAACAACAAGTAAATACAAAATAAACTGGTTGGTTGGTTTTATATGTTGTTCAAAAAATCTGCAAAGTGAAAAAGAGTTAAAATGACACTATTTTTTGATGGAAAGTAGTAGTCAATATCTCATTTCTGACCCCTGACCATAAAAGTCTGCAAGCACTCTGTAAGTGAAACAACATGCTTTTTACTTGTTTATTATTTGTTGTATAATATTTGATTTCTAAATTTAGTAAAAATGTATGTTAAGTGTGTCTGCAGTTGTTTTAACCAGAAGGAGTTCAAAATACACTTAAAACATAAAAAAATGCTACTCAGCATCAGCACTGAAGTGTGAGATAATTCAGTTTAAAAGTGTTTGTTGGGGGGTGAATGAGATTGAATTCTGCTGCTTGACTGGGAGTCGCGCTGCATGTGTGTAAGGAGAGTTTCTATTTTTGTCATATCACCATGACCTAGTATTTACAGTTGATTTCACCCTGCTGTGAATGTCCTTTCGCTAATCTCTCTCTCTCTCCCTCCACAACAGATGACGGAAGGGCGGAGATGTCAGGTCCATCTCCTGGATGACAGGAAATTGGAGCTCCTGGTACAGGTAAGACTTTTTTTTTTTTTACAACAATCCAAATAATGGTAAATCAAGACCCAAATATGATATTGTAGGTTTTTAATAGAAAATTGATTTTTGGTTAAAAGTTTGTATGACTATTGAAATATATAGGTGTGAAGTTTTGGTGCATGTTTTTGTGATAAAGGCTTCAGATTTCCTCTTGTTTGTCTGGGAAGGGAAATCCTCATTGTTCCTCTGAGACTTAATTAATGTCTTGTGGAAATAGGGGGCTCTTTATCGGTCTGTGTTCATGTATGAGTTTGAATGTTTGCTCTGTGTGTGCAAATGTAATATGACTCCTATATGCCCTTCTCCGATTTCACAGCCAAACAGACCCTGAAATTAGTTCCCCCTGACCTAAACTCTATCATATGTGTGTGCATATGTCTGTCTCTCAAGTGGATTTAAACATCAGTACCACTAATAGTCAATCTGGAAGGTTTAGGTTCCCATAACTACCCAAACCAGCAGCCTCTCAAGTCACCCACCCAATCACACATACGGCCCCCTTCTGCTCAAAACACTCCATAAATCCTCCTATCAGAACACAAACATCTTCTCTCAGGATGAGTTTAGTTTCCATAACAACACTGTCTGTCTCCCATGCCCCATCAGCCCTCAGACCTCAATATAAACATAAGTGTCTCCTCATTACAGCTTTGTTTCCTCAGCACTCACACTCATATGAACTTTCTCAGGAAATCTCTAATCATGAGGTAAACGCTGCCTGCGGCATCTTAGTCACTGAACACGTGAAGAATAAAGTTTTTATTATACTGTTCTTTTCTCTTCTTTCTTGTTCTATTATAGTCATTATATGTAATGTTATATTCTATTGTTTTTTTTTATCATTTATTATATTCTTTTTTCCATTCTTATTTTCTGTCTGTTCCATTGTTTTATTATTTATTTACTATTGTAGTGTTTATTAATATCTTGAATTAGCTTTTATTTTTGTATTAAAAAATTTTAATTTTAATTTAATTTTTAATTTTTAGTAATTTTGTTATCTGATTGTGTCATTTTTAAAAAAAATATTTCTAACTTTATTTTTGTTTGTTTTAATAACTTTTTTTTTCAGTTAGTTGCTAAGACAGTATCTCTAATCTTTAAGTTTTTTTATTTAATTTTTTTAATCTAATATTTATATTTTATTTCAGTGATTTTATAACACTGATTTGGTTCTTTTATGTCCTGTTATATTATATTTAGCTTTGTTTTCTCCTGATTACTTTCTGTTATATTTTCTCTTTTGTTTTATTGTTATCTTTATTATTCTTTATTATTCTGTTCTGTCCTGTTTGATTCAGTTCTATTTGTCTTTCTCTCTTTCATGCTCTCTCGCTCTCTCATGCCTGTCAGGTGCGGTTAGGTGACCTGATTCCTCTAGACTCCAATCCAGTTTAAACTCCATCATAGCTGGAGAAATGTAATTTCTCAGCCTCCTCCATCTCTCATTTTCCACACACTCTCTTTCTCTCCTCTAAAAAGCTGGTTGAGTTGATTGTGGTTGCATTTTCGATCTGATAAACAGAGAAATCTAGAAAGAAGAGAAGGTGAGAGAGTCCTTAACGATCAGGTAAGAGGATGAGAGAAAGGAAAAGAAGGGATTTCTAGGAAGAGATAGAAAAAAGAAAGGATAAGGCAGAGGGGTAGTCAATGTGTTTCCTCACTCTCTCTACAGTTTATGATTTATTGAGCTGTTGCAGAAACGCTTATTCCAAAATCTTTACACATTTGTCCTACTTTAGTCATGAGTAGTTAGAAATATGTTCTTTTAGCATTGGCTAAAAGATTTAGCTGGTTATTTCTGCTTTCTGATTTCTCTTTTTCCTCCTCTATCTCTTCCTCCATGTGGGCGGATGTTCTGGAGAAGGTTGTGGAGGTTAATCGTGCCATTGAGAATTCTGCTGTTATTCCAAGTTAGTTTTTTTATGAATGTTCCTTGAGGAACAGCTCTCCCCTTTTTCTGTAAGAGCAATTGTGTTGATGTACCTAACAGGGTAATGCTACAGGATCTTCTGTGAATTTAGGTAACTAGATTTTACGTTCTACTCACCTCCATTCATGTGCATGTGAAAGATCATGTACGCAAATAACAAGTGTTGAATTTTACATTTGGAGACATGCATAATTTACTTGGCAAAAAGACATTGGACCAAAAGGGATAACTAACTTCTTGATTAAAATTTAAACAGAGGAAACTCTAATTGTGGCAGTTTTGCATGGCTGTGATTTCTTTTTTAGGAAACTAAGGAGATGTTGTGGGGAAACTGGAGTAGATAGTATTTTATAATTTACAGTCACTAACAAATAAAAAAAGGCATTTACAACCTTTGCAACCCAGTGTGAAACATCTTACATATGCAGTGGTGAAATCATTGTCTGGTTTGGTTTTACTGATGGGTCTCTTTTGGATCTTTCTGTAGCCTCATTTATCTGCTTCCTCTTCCTCCTCACTGCTTTCTCGCCTCATTAGAGGCAATGTACCATTCTGAAGGTTATCATGGATGATCTTACACTGTGCGACTGGCAATATCTTTGTGAATGATTTTATAGTCCCATTAGAGACTGAACATTGCTGCTGTCTCATCATTCGTGGGCTTATTTGCATACAATGCTCTAGAAAACATCTAGTTTGTATTGGCTTTAGTGGAGGTACATTTTCGTGTTTCCTTTTTTTATTTTCTGTTGGCAGTTTTGACATGACTTTGGTTTATAATAAGGTAGACAGTTTTACAATACAAGAGCTGTCAACAGTCTTGTTCAGATTTTTTCCCAAGTTGTATAATCTTGCTCTGTTTTTCAGCTGTCTAACTGCTTGTCAGCATCTCCCACCTGTCTCTCCACAGCAGGCTGTAATTTTGTGAGTGATGTGCGTTTAGTGTATGTATTCGTCATTTTCCATGGTGAGTCAAAGCAGGTGCTGTTAGTTGGTGGTTCTCTCATGTCCTAGCTCGGTCCTTCCTCTCAGCTGTAATTTACACTGTATGTCAGAAGTCTGACAAGAGCATATTTGGTCTCTCTTGAAGAAAACAGACCTTTGAATTTGATGTGCTAGATGATACACTAAAACTACTATAAGGTCTGAATTTTAGACTTACTAGATATCTCTTAGATACCTTTTTTGGCCAAATTTCCATCAAAGCAGTCACAGAATGTATTGCGACAAGCTTGGTGAAAAAAAGAAATCCAAGATAGCAGACGAAACGAAAGAAATGTTAGCTAAAATGTGAGAATTATATAACAATTTAACACCAAAAAATGAATGAAAGTTGTTCAGTCTATTTGAAAATGGACTATTTGTGTGTGCTGTGTATTTTTATGTTTTTTAGGGCACCGTTTGTGCATTTGTGCTGCATATGTAGGGCGTTTCAAATCAGCCACCACTTGTAAAGTTCCATAACTGAAGGTAACTGGCTGTGTAGACAATAGGCAACAAGGCAGCTCACTTTGTTTTGGAAAAGACCTATTGTTTCCCACGATTGCACTTCCTTCATAAATGTATTTACACTGGCTTTGTGTCAGATTAAAAGTGTTAACGTAAAAAACATCTGTGTAAATGCACCTTGGTTATATAATTATATCTTCAGATTTGAATTCTGTTATTTTACAGTGCACAGGCTGCTTTAGAGAAGGACACTATCTAGTCTGCATTCATGATCAGATCAACATGTGTTTTAACAGTGATAAATCCTGAACAAAAACCCTAGCGTTGCTTTGCGCTGAAGTCATTCCGTGTGATGAAAGCCGACTCACATCTCTCATCTCTGTGATCTAGACCTGACGAGACCTGACGGCGTGTGTTCTTGTCATCGCTCTTCCGTCCTGATCAGACACCCACTGTTTAATGATATTAAATCACAACAGTCCGGATATTCTTCCTCACGGCCACACGCGCTATCACATGCTATTCCATGTGGAAACATATGTCTGTGATTTGCATCATCTCAGTAAGTGTAATGGCAGAGAGGAGATGATAGCCATCCCACATTAAATATGTTAAAACCATATAGCGCTCATATTGATGGCCCTCAACGCACACTAACAGGATATTAATATTGCTTTATCCTTCTTATCTACACATTTCAGAGACTCTTAACACATTATTATATCAGTAACTGACATAATCAAGTCTGGAGGCTAAACCGAGAGAATGAGACAGAAAAAGAGATGAAATATACTGCCATTCTTTAAGAAAATGGACACGGTTTGAGTTTTATTTCATTTCCTCAACTGCACAAACACTCACACATACACCACCACAAATGGGTCCAGATTGAAGATTGTGGTCATATTAAACCCGCTTCCTCTACTTACCGCAGACACACACTTACGCACTCGCTTTGGCTAATTGAGGAAGCAAGCTGTTTCACACCGCGTTGCTTTGAATGATGAGATTAAATGTGCCAATTGATTGATGTGGTACAGAGTTGCAGGTCTCACCTGAAGTACCAGAGGTGACCAATCTCACAATATACTGACTGTTTCATTTGTCATTAACCACAATGTTAAGGCCATAAAAGATAAAAGAACATCTAAAACAAGATGTCTTGCTGAAAGCTGACTTTTTGAGATCAGACCTGAAGGGAGGGTGGTGAATCAGAGAGGACCGTAATTGCAGACTTAGTAGACATTGAGGTTTTCTAAAGCTGTATGATGATGCTTTGCTTCTGACACAACAGCTCTGTTTCAAAACCTAGTTGGTTGCCTCATTTTCTGCTCTTTATATAGGCAAGTACCATCTTAAGGTGACATCCTCACTGAAATAGATGATTTGAGACGCTCAAGACGGGAGAATGTGGATTCCAGTAGAGTTTAGCCTAAGAAATCTAATGCAGGGTTTTCCAAACTGGTGTTCATGAACCCCTGGGAAAATTAAACACAGGACCTGCAGGGGGTTTGTGAGCTAATGAATGCTAATAATTAGTTAAATCATTAAAAAAAAATCAAATTTTAAGTCAAATTAAAATTAATTTAATTACATATAAATAAAAAATAATTAAAATGAAATACTAAACTAAAAAAATAGCATTTTATTTGTTTACCTGCTTCTCATGTGATTATTTACCAACATCAGAGAACAATTAACATGCAGATGTGTTGTTAAATAATTAAAATACTAATTTTAAATCTCAGAGGGTATTTTGGTCAAAGTGGGCTCAGCTGACAAAAAAGTTTGGGAATTGTTGCACTAATGAGTACTAAAAATACATGGCACGCATTAATATTGGTGAAAATAGTCCTTTGTTACTTATATTGGACAATTTTTTTTATATATATTTCTGTATGTAAAAAAGTTCTCTTTTTAGGCAGCACAATTTGCTGCTTACTGTTGTGCTCTTATGCTCCAGTATCTCTAGGTATGAAGTGCTATCTGGGTAGGCAGCTCACTAGGTTTTATGACTATTAAGAACTACCTTAGTCAAAGCTTTATCTAGAAGACATACAGTGCAATTTAAAATTTGATAATACACAACATAAATGATGATTTTGTAATTCTACAGGCTGTAATCTACCCCTTGTTCTTTTCTTCTTCTCCTTCTTTCTTTCCTTCCATAAGCAGAGGTTGTGGCAGTGATTGTACTTTTGCTCCAGATTTTGCTGTGCTATTTTTAGGGTGTGTGGGTGGGTTGGCTCTCATATGAAGAGTGCTGTTGCTGTGTTTGTGCATGTGCGTGCGTGTGTCTGTATTTCTGTGTGTTCTTAATTCAAAATGGTCTGTGTTGAAACCGAAACAGTAATTAAAGTGTTTTGAACACAGGCTCATGCACACAATGTCCGTGTATATCGAGTACACATCTTGTTTAAATTGGTTTGACTATTTTGATCTTTCTCAGACTCTTTTCAGTGCTTTTGTTCAGTACTTTTTTATTAACATATGATTTTGTAAATAAGTTTGCACACATAAATAGAGATAAACCTTATGAAAAACTATACAAAA
This sequence comes from Tor tambroides, assembly GCA_021397915.2. NCBI lineage: Eukaryota > Metazoa > Chordata > Actinopteri > Cypriniformes > Cyprinidae > Tor > Tor tambroides. Next base: position 14,652 of record JAFVLL020040660.1, read on the forward strand.
GCTACCAGATCCTTGTAAAAAAAAATGTATGCATGCACATCCCAAACATACACTACAGTCCAAGTTAAGAACTGTTTGCAACATCAGTAATAATAAGAAATGTTTCTTCAGCAAATGTTTCTGCAAAAAATCACATGACACTGAACACTTGAGTAATGGCTGCTGAAAATGTAGCTTTGGCATCAGAGGAGTAAATTACATTTTAAAATATATTAAAACAGAACAGTTTGATCAAACAAATGTAGCCTTGGTGGTCATAAGAATATTCTTTCAAAAACATTAACACTAATATATTGTGAATATGACATACAGGTCAAGAAGTCAAGGGAAGTTAAATGTTTTCCACTCGTTAATGGTTGTGTGTGGATATATTTGTAGGTTGGTAGCTGTACAAAGATATCCCAGGACACCAGTGATTTCAGTGTCTACGCTCAAAGCCAGTGACACACCCATGGTTTACCACACACTGGCTCTAACACACTTTACACTGACTTACACACACAGGGAAAGCCCCGAGCTCGCAGAATCAGAGACAGTGTGACAACTGGTGTGTCTCTCAGTTTTCCAGGTTGTTCTGGGTGTGTGCAGGGCTTCAGACTGCGATCAAATGGTCGCATTTTTCTGCCGGTGCGACTAAATTTTGTGAGCGGTCACACTGGCGCGACCACTGGCTTTGAGCGCTGCCATTTCTGTTGCATATGAGAAACATCAAACGGCAAACGAAATAAAAGCGTACCAAAATCCCACTACTCGTTTGAGCTGCTCAGCGTCGACCGTTTATCAGCTCGGACCGCGACGCTAAGAAGCTGGTCCGAGCTCAGAACAGCTTTACCTTGGAACCAAAGGTGATTTTGCAACACTGTTACAGTATAGCGCTGCGAGATCCAGTGAGAAGCGTTTGAATTCACCACAGAATGAATAAAGATTGCCGCAAGATCTAGTGAGAATCATTCAAATTCTGCACAGAAATCTCTGTTATAAACAGATCAAACGGCGCTGACGTAGAAAACCAGAAGCAGTAACGCTAACTAACCATGGTGTTGTGGCAGAAATAGTCGAATGTTATTACATTATTCATTTCAGGGTTTGTACAACCTTTTGAGAGAGAAATTCAAGCAATTTTCAATGACTTTCAAGCATTTCATACAACTGTTTCCAGCACTTTAAAGCTCCAAAATGATCCAATTTGAATGTTATTTTTAATGGGATGACCAAAATATACTGTGGTGAACAAACACTTATGTAAAATTAAAAAATACACCAAATCACCATTATACCCTGTAGATGGCAGCAGATGAGCCCTTATTGGCTTATTAGTGATTCAGTTCTACTTTTTCCTTTATATTTTGAAATTATAAAATCACAATTATAAACTATTATAAAATATCAAATCATCAAGAAATCAGATGTTGTCAGAATTTTGCACTTTTCTGTGTATGAAGTAAGAAAAGTCACAAAGTTCCTTGAAAAACTAACTTTTCTTAAATTTGCGACTAAATCGCACATAATCACTGTAGTTGTTGGTCAGTTCCATTTAATACTATAGGAGAATAATGGCACATTTAATAAGAGTACAATATATACTTTTTCTACATAAAAAATAGATTATTGTACATGTTACTGTTGTTAATAAAATACATTTTGTAAGCTTCCCAACTCAAGCTTAGTGCTTTACTGTCAAATATGTCTAAACATGAAATAAACAAGAAATGAACATGTGATATTATTAGTAACTGCACTTACTAATGCAAAACAATAGTAATTTAATCATATCATATATATAATATATTTGTCATATCCCTCTGAAATTAAAAGAATACTGCACATTGTAATTTTTTATGAGTGACATTTATTATCAAAATGATTACTATTGTGATTACTCATTTATTATTAAGTCTATTTATTATCAAAGCATTTGTCAGTAATACAGTTCAAATGTCAAAAATATGTGAACGATTGCATTGCAGGCTGATTTAAGGTGTGCCCCTAAATTTTCTGCTTGTGCTCCTAAAAATTTTCGGTCAGGGGCTACAGTGCTTCTAGTAAAATTAGTTAGTCTGGAGCCCCGGTGTGTCAGTGCTGTTAAGTCAAAATCTCTGTATGTCTTTGTATTATTAAAAACAATGATCAAGCCTGCTTGAAATGAAATATCTCAGTTGTATGAGCATATATCGGATACTGTTTGTGCAGCAAATCAAGCTCTGTTTAAGATGCAACACACACAGACTGCAGACAGACAGAGTCAGCATGAAATTGCAGAGTCACTGCGGTGCATCAATACTCATCAGAATACGACGCTCACAGCCTGCCAACTCGCTGACCTTGTGTGTGTGTCCGGATGTTTTTGTCTGTGTGTGTACGTTCTAAACCAAAAGATCTCTTTTGTGATGAAACCAATTTTTTTCTTTGTCTCTCTCAGCCCAAGCTAATGGCAAAGGATCTTCTAGACCTGGTGGCGTCCCATTTCAACCTGAAGGAGAAGGAATATTTTGGGATCTCTTATGTAGATGAGACGTACGTATACCCAAGACATCCTATTAAATATTATATCTGCCTCTAACCTATGAGAAAAGGTATAATCATGAACAGTTCAGCTCTCTGACTGTGCCAGGACTGGATGAGTGAACACGCTGTGATAATTCCACAGGGAAATGATTGGCTTCACTCTTTCTCCCCTTTTCACTTTCTGTGACAACCAGCTCTTCATTTAGTCCTACACACTGTGACCTACTGCTGTGCGACATTTGTTTGTTGTATCTTCGCATGACTTCTTTAAGGCACCCGCACACGCACACACACACACACACTCACTCAAGAGAAGCATCCCGTCTGTTCTCACTGCTGGTGTTCTTGGGGGAATGTGTTATTTGTAGTTTCCAAAGATTTTGAAAGGTTGTCTGGTGACCTTTGATCCGCCCCATTGTACATCCTTCCCAACAAGGGGTTGACAGTTTGCATTCGCCAAGGACAACATGCAAATGGACAAATGCGTTTCTGTCAGAAACACGCACACAGAGTGAGTTAAAGAGGCACAATCATTTCCCTATACATACACTATTTAAAACATTTTGTGTTGTTGCTTGTCAGTGGTACAAGCATCCGTATTAATATTGTTCCACCCAGAGTACTGTAGGAGCAACTTTACTCATGTTCTTCAGAAAATCAATATAATTTGTTAATAAATTATATAAATATTTCTGTAATTTATTAAATACTAATGTGTGTGTATATATATAAATATTTCTATAATTTATTAATATATTATTAGATGTTTTTTACATTTTATATCATGTATAAATAGATAATATAATGAACTGAATACAATCTACTTTTGGATTTATAATTACCTGTTAAAGGTTACATATCTGTGCAATTTAATATCAATGCAATAGTTTCCTGAGTGCTTTTGTTTTTGTCATCACTGGCTAAATTATGCATGAAAATGCACATGTGATGACATCGTGAACATAAAACGGCCCTCTTGTGGCTCATTATTCTCATGATGTTTTATGATGTTATGTGGCACTGTGAATGAGACATTGTAAGATGTTGCAAGACATTTCCGGTTGCTGTTACAGATGCTATCAATCATTTCTCTTGGGCTGTGTTTCAGGGGTCATTTCAGCTGGTTGCAGTTAGATCGTCGTGTTCTGGAACACGAGTTTCCTAAGAAATCTGGACCCATTGTGCTTTACTTCTGCGTTAGGTAAGTACAGCTGCAACAAAAACACAACAAAACGACAATAAACGTTTATATGTTTATAAATATATATCGCTAGATAGATACATATTTATTATTTTATTTATTATTAATAATACAAATAATGTAAAATAAAATATGTAATAAACCTTACATATAAAAATTATAAATTACACACATATATTTATTTATTTATTCTAAATTATTTTATTTATTGATAATTCAAATTTTATATATATATACACACACACACACACAGAGAACAAAAGAACTAAATCCCAGCTGAATATTAAGAAGGAAAACACTTGACACTTCAAGATTTAATTACTTCAGAGTGTTTTCGTGTTGGGGGGGTGTTTTGTTTATTGTCTCAAATTAGCGGGGTCAGTAAACCACAGTTTACTGGCAGTTACCAGAAACACATCCAATCAGAATCCTCCCTTCATGTCATTAACACCCCCAGGAATTTGAGCACCATGGCAACAGCAGAGTGTTAATCAGACTGTGTTTGAATTGCAGAGCATGAGCAGATATCTGCTGGGCGGGTTGATTCGTTTAGATTTTAATTGCATCTGCTTCAAAATATGACCAATACAAAGAGCAGCCAGTATATTTATTGCTCTTGTGTGTTTGTATGACTCTGTGTGTGCGTGAGAGTTAAAGCGGGCACGTTTGTGTGCTTCCTCACAGTATTTTACTGTGTAAGTCGCAATCATCACACAGTCATACTGCATTTATTACTGTCAAGCTCAGCATTAAAATAGCCCAGCATTTCACCCATTTGTTGGGACACCCTTGGATTGGTTTTCTCTCTTTCAGTCTATTCCACTTGCATCACTTTGCTTTTCTGGGTCACGCACAGACACAAACACTTAAATGCACGCATATGCACGCATGCATGCATTTTGCTCTAATAGCTGCATGCAGAGTTGTATGTCTCTTGCTTGAGCTATTGCATGTCAGTGCAGTTTAAATTGGAGATCAGGCCCAGTTTTAATGCATGCATGATGTCCTGTGTGCATCAGTGTGTATGTGTGTTGTCCTTTCTGCTCGTGATTGGGGTATTGATTGAGTGAGCTAAAGTCTTTGATGCGTGTAAGACTCTGTCTCACTCACATCTCAAATTAAACCAGCTGTCAATACAGTTTTAATCACTTTAATCTCTCTCGCTTTCACTCATTTTCTGTCTCTCTCATTCGTCTCGCTCCTTTAAACAGTCAGCCATGGATTCAAAGCATGTGTCTTTATGTGACGTGTCGTAGGGTTCATTTTAAGTTCAGAGTATGCCTCAGTGTATGTTCAAGGTCATATTATCATTTCTCGTGCATCTGTACGTGTATCTATGCATGTGTGTGTCTGTAACAGTCCATGTGTGAATGTCAAAGCTTCAGCCTTCAGATGAAATGGAAAATGTCATGCTGAGAGCGCTTATTTATTTATGCTGATTTTAAAACAGTTACTTATTTATGTGTTTGTTTGTTGTTGTAGTTCCCGCTAACTCTAATCTGACTGCTAAATGAAGCTTGCACAGTGGAAATTGTTTTCTTTTTGTGGGTTTTGAGAGGGATGGAGACAGCAAGAGGATATAACAAGTGTTTATGATGCCCTCTAGTGATTGGTCTTTGAGTCTGTGTGTATAATACGTTGTTTCTCTCAAACTGTCTGAATCAACCTGCTTAAGTGGAATCAGAATTGGTTACTCATAATGAACAATTTTACATCACATACTCACAACTAAACAATCATGTTTGACTATTTTCATCTGTGAATTGTGTATATTGTAATGTTTTTAAATGTTAGCCATATTTTGATGTGCATGTTATTTTCTCTTCTACAGGTTCTACATAGAAAGTATCTCTTACCTTAAGGACAATGCCACAATAGAGCTGTTCTTCCTCAATGCAAAGTCCTGCATCTATAAGGTAAACTGTTGTCATTGTACTATCACTAGAGGGCAGTATTAGCTAATGCCCCTTTACATCCATTTATTACTTCTATCTGTGCCCAAGGAGCACCTTGGCCTTAAATGCCACGTTACAGATTTCTCTGGAAAATGACATCATGGCAACACTGATTGACTGATGGTACTGTGAGAATTTGCATAGTATCCAGCTCCTTACTAGCACATTTATTAACATATATTACATTTATTATACATATATACACTCTGATTCAAAAGTTTGGGGTCAGTAAGGTATTAAAAAAATCTTTCATTCACCAATAATGAATTGAACTGATCAGAAGTAAACTATAAATACTTAGACATTGAGTGCGTTTACATGGACTCTCTTAATGCGATTATAATGAGATTTTGACAATATTGCGGTTAATCTTTACCTCATGTAAACGCAATACTTCGATTTAAATAATGCGATTAAACTCATAATCGCAGCAAGCATAATCGTATTAACATAGGTGGCGTACGCCGATTTTAATCGAAATATACAGGCATGTAAACACATTAAACGCAGTATTGCCGCTCTGACCAAAGTGCGCATGCGCTTGTGACATACATGAATAACGTGACACGCACCTGTAATAATACGGAGATTATGCTGCATTCACGTGCTATCGGAATTATCGTAAATACGAGTCTCCTCGTCGGAAATTGGCCATATAAGGCCTCTCTAAGGCTGTTCATGTCCAATTTCCGACTAGGAAGCTCATATTTACGATAATTCCGATAGCACGTGAATGCAGCATAAGAAACGATGGCGGGGAAGAAAGCATCGCATTCTGGGGAAAATACAGCTGACAAAGCCTCTGTTCCTTACCCTCATCCAGAAACGGCGAGTAGAACGCGACGGCAGTGTATAGGCAAATAAATTCCATCACATTTCTATGGCGCCGAAAAAGCGTGGAATACAGCCATACAACTTCATTATGCATTAGACGTAAATAAATTAAAACAGCGGCCAGTAACACAACTGCTTTTTCTGAGTCCATCATTTGTGCTGTCCAGTGGGGTATGTGAATAATGGTAGTAAAAAAAATTAACCACAATTCTTAGCGAGTAATAAGAATAATAGAAATTGCATGTAAACGGGAGTAAGAGCTTTGCTCTTGACATGTAAACATCAAAATGCGATTAAGTCCTTACTCTGATTATTGGAAATAATCGCATTATTCGTGCGCATGTAAACATAGTCAATGTTACAAAAGATTTCAATTTCAAATAAATGCTGAACTTTCTTTTAAAAAATGGTTTCCACAAAAATATAAGCAGCACAACTGTTTTCAGTGTTGATAGTAATAAGAAATGTTTCTTGAGCAGCAAATCAAGAAAATGATTTCTGAAGGACTGGAGTAATGCTGCTAAAAATTCAGCTTTGCATCACAGGAATAAATTGCATTTTAAAGTAGAAACCAGTTATGTTAAATATAATTTTTAATTAAACATTTCACAGTATCATTGTATTTTTGATTAAATACATGCAGTCTTCTGTATCCCAAACTTTTGAATTGTAATGTTTATATATAATAAATATAATTAAATATTTGCGATAGCTGTTATTCTGCCATTTTAATTTGTTTCAAAAAAGTGCTTCATTCTTCCAAAAACATTCCGGATTTGTGAATATGTGTGTGTGTGTCACTGGTCACATACCACAGATTCCCACCATGAGCTCATTGCTCACTCTTTACTCTAGAGTCAGCTTTGCAATATATGCCAGTACTCTGTGTTGTGTGTGACATTCCTGAAATTCTTGTGTTCAGCAAAGGTAATGAATCACTCTGTTTGACTTGGTCATTGAAGTAATTAAGACCCCCTACACTTTAAAAACCCCCTCACATAAAACCCATGTGTGCGTATGTGGCTTTGTCCTGCTATTGATTACACAGGAAATAGCTGAAGTGATTTAGATAGACCCTTCAGTGATAAGTCAGCAGATCAGGTCATTAAAAGAGAGAGAGATAAGATAAGAGACATATTAATGGAGATGTCTGGTCTGCTGTGATCCTGAACTTAAGGGTCCCTTTCTCTCTGTCTGTCTCCAGGAGCTCATAGAGGTGGACAGCGAGGTGGTGTTTGAACTGGCCTCTTATATTTTACAGGTAAGATCATGTCGAACTGTTTATCATTTTGTGCACCTTCATAAACCGTGCAATGAACTTTCATAAAGTTCATACATCTCAAATACACTTGTGTAAGCGTTATAGGGTCATATTCAGGTCACTACAGTATTTCAGCCTGACAGGGTGCTTTATTTGAAATCTAAAACAGGATGATTCCTTTGTACTGTAAGGGAAATTCTTTAGAGAAATATGGTTTTCCTTCATGACTCTGTGTATGTGTGAGCCAGGTGTAGTATCAGGTATGTTATGTGTGTTTGACCTTTCAGAGGATTCAGTCCAGATGGTTGCGACTACATCCCCCACTGAGACACACATGCACCGTTCTGTGTATCAGAGGATATGATCTTTCCAAGCGGTCTCGTCTACCATCAGACACTCATTATTGATACTAAAATATGTCTTTTTTTCTCCCACAGGAAGCTAAAGGAGACTTCACAAGGTAAGAGGCTGTTTGAATGAACGAATCACCTTCCAGTGACCTCTTTTACCCTCACACACTATCAAAGTCTCTATCAGTGTGTCACTGCAGAGTGAAAGCAGATCCAATTTGTGGCGTATGTCAAACTCTCTTTCCCACATAAGCACATGCACACGATTCAAGAGAGATGGAGAGAGAGAGAGAAGGAGAGAGATATGGGGGTGTGAACCCTGGGAATGGAGACAGAGGGGAGGAAATGGAATGCAGAGGATAAACAGTGTTAAATTACACACACTAACCCCTGGCTCTCTCCATCACACACACACACACTTACATAAACACTTTCTACACACAGTATCTCAGCTACAAATCTGTCACATGTGCATCCTTCCAGCTTTATTCTGTCACTCTGTTTTCTTCGACTCAGTTTCCTCTACCTCTTACACTTCCTCTCAACCTCTCTATCACTCTGCGTTTGAAATGGCACACTACCATACTGCCCTCATTTTTGCAGTATGCGTTTGTGTGAACATTTTGTATGCGTGGAATCCACTGATAGTCACTAACTTTGCCAGAATGTGCATTATACATCCTGAGCACATTGTGAGGGATAATATATCCCACAATGCAATGTATTTGACTTAACTTTCCATTTCAGAAATTAACTGGAAGCAATATCAGATGTGATTTTAACATTTCCATCTTGATTTATTAGTTGATCAGATCTCAGCCATCTTTACATAAATTGGTCGCAAATGTGAAAATTATTATCATTTACACAGTTCTTATTACAATTGCAGTTATTACAATAATAATAATTAAAATATCTTATTTTAATTAATTTGCCTTAATAAATTTGTGCTTCTATTTCTGAGTATTTTGTGTTATTTTTACAGTAATGATGCTACTAGGGCTGATCTGAAGAAACTGCCAGCACTGCCTACACAAGCACTGAAGGAGCACCCTTCACTCGCATACTGGTGAGACACACACACTCATACACACAGCTGTCAGCTGATAATGGAGAAGTATTAACGAGATGTATCTGCTCTGTGTTCCCTGAGCACCATGAGAAAGGATTCCCCAGAATAATTCTGTAACCTAATTTTCCTCGAGTTCTATTTGATGCGAATGAAATGTTTCACAGATGTTGCCGTTCTGAGACACTCTCACTCACACATTCATATTGAGCAGGCAGATGTACTTCCTGTTCTAAGAATGAACTTATCTCCTTCATGGTGTTGTATTTCATTGGCTGCGTCTCTGTACATCTGTAAGCCTTCATTCTTGTCTGTTTCGTGTTCCTGCGGAGTTGAAATAGGCTGACAGCCATGTTTTCATTAACATTGTCATCTATTGCCGCTAATCTGTGTGTGTATGTTGTTGCAGTGAGGACCGGGTCATTGAGCACTATAAGAAGCTAAGTGGACAGTCCAGAGGCCAGGCTATTGTCAAGTAAGAAAGAATACGTTCCAAAAAGTCATCATCATTTGGTCACCCTCATGTCATTCCAAAAACGATTTCTGTGGAACACAAAAGAAAATATCAGATATTTTAGCTGTTTTTTGTCCATATTATGAATCAGTGGAGTTAATGGTGACACAAACCTTAAACATCATCACATATGGTCACATGGCATGCGAGAACCAATGAGATTTGATGCTTTTGTCTCCGTTGACTTTTTGTTAGTGTTGTTTTTTGTGGTCCACAGAAGAAAGAAAGTGATTTTGTTTAGTTCTGAGTGAACTATACCTTTAATTTTTTTAAAGTTTTTGCACTTTCAGTGCTGATACTCCTTTTCACACATTCTCAATGGCTACTTCTGAGATCCACTCCCATGTGTTCACTGCTATTGTAAATTGTCTGCATGTGTAACATCCATAACATACTGTCAATGATTTCTTCTTTCTTCTCTCTCACAGTTATATGAGTATAGTGGAGTCGTTACCCACATATGGAGTGCATTATTATGCTGTTAAGGTGGGTCAGTGTGCTCGGAGGGAACATTTATAATCACAGCCATCAGTCCACACACACACACATTCTCACGACCTATAGTATCTCGCTTGACTTAAGTGTTAAAGGATGCTTAAGACTCAGTGTGTTTAAGATAATTGTGCTATCATCAACCATGAGCTGACACTTCTCTTTTTATCGGCATGTGTGTGTGTGCGCACACATTAACACTCTCTTTTTCTCACTCTTGCTCTCTCTCAGGATAAGCAGGGTATCCCGTGGTGGCTGGGTTTGAGTTATAAAGGCATTTTTCAATATGACTACCAGGACAAAGTCAAACCAAGAAAGGTAAGACTGTCTTTCTTCTGTGGACTTACTACAGTTTGACTTCTTTTTGTCCTCCCTTCACATCTCTTCAACTTGGTCATCCCGTAATAGTTTTACCTCCCTGATGGTAATTAGTACTGCTTGCCATAATTCGTCCCTTACCAGTGGAACAAATGGAACGAGACCTTAGATCATTCCATTTGTTGAGAAGAGGTGTGCCATTACTTTTCTGAGTGGTCAGACTAACTCATCAGGTGATAAAATGGGCAAATTCTTAAAATGTAGCTTATGACAGTGCTTTTTAAGAAAAGCTCTTTGTTTCTTCATGAGGGAGGGCTAAAATCCCACTTCTCCTTTAAAACACTCTGCTTCGCAGAAAATCCAGTGGATGTAAGCAGTTTCCCTTACGCTGTGTTTTGAAACTTAGCTTGAGTTGTGTGTTTGGTCATGTGTATGAATATGTGTTCATCACCTGGTCACCTTTGATTAACCTCATGACGTCAGCCAAAAGAAGTCTGACCGTCTGACACTTGGGTGTGATGACCTCATGGCCTCTGGCAGTCTGACCCCATAGCGTTTTTTTGTAACTTTAGACAGAGACTCTCAAATTTCCAGACAGACGATCAACTGGAAACATTAGTGCGTCTGACGAATCCGGGACCACTCCCCAAAAACTGGCATATGTGCGGCTGTTTCTGATTGGTTTGGATCAGCTCATTAGTTCCACAAACTGAAAGATTCTTGCCTTGTAAAACATATGAACAGCATAGCCAATCTAAAAAGTGTATAGCTGACCTTCTAGCCAGATGTGACGTTATAGCTATGAATCATGGGATTGCAACCCTTGAGTCACCGGTGATTGTGTTCATCCTGTCTGCTGCTAGTGACCTTTGACCTTTCCAATGCCCTGTCTTTTCTCATAAGCACTCGTTATAGCTGTGGCTAAGTAAATACCATGCCACACACACAGTCTTCCTGTACTCTGTGCGTGTCTTTGTGAGAGAGAGGGGTGGGGGTTTGTTGTATTATTCTATGTACAGACAGACTGCAGAATGGGCGTTGTACGTTATAATAAAAGCAACTGCAGTGTATAGTCATAGTGACGAAACACCTATGACATTTACAATGAGGCTCCTTAAAATCTAAACTCCCTTTGTATTGGAACTTTCTGAATAAGTGGGTTTTGTTCTTTAGTGATCTTTAGTTTTGTGCCTGAACTCTAGATAGAATTATGTTTCAATAAGTGGTTAGCTGTTCTAAAACTGATTAGCTGCCTATATAGGCAAGATTATAAGGCATCATGGTCTCAATTAAAAGTCTGTTTCAAATAGCAGACAACAAAATTATGCTTATTTCAGCCAAAAGCAAAGGCACAATTGCAGGTATTATTGGCAGATTAGGCAATCCCATAATGCATTGAAAGTTTTTTTTTTATTATTGAATAAAAAATCCAAAAGAACAGCCTTTATTTGAAATAGAAATATTTTCTAACATTATAAATGCCTTTACTGCCACTTTGATTAATGCATCCTTACTGAATAACAGTATTGATTTCTTAAGACAAAAAAGTCATACCCCAAACTTTTGAATGGTAGTGTAAATCTATTTTAATGAAAAGTAAAAAAAGGAAAATGGTACCATCTAATTAAGAATAAACTAATTCACTCAACATTTGTGTATGTGTTGCGCTTACATGCTTTTGTTTCTGAGTTTTTAGTTGAACTGCATGCTAACATCAGACTTCACTGGAATCAACTGCATCAGAACAGAAGTGGGGTTTCAGATACAGGCATAGCCAATCTGGGACCCCATCACCATGGCTGTGAGCCCTCATTAAAATCCTTTGAAGTCCAGAACAAGATTTAACCCTGTTTCCAGAGATCTAAATAACCAAACTACATGAGGACTAGAACACGGTTCAGCTGTCAGTGAAATATGTGCTGGAACTAACCAGGATTCAGCACATCACTGGGCACATGGGCCCCCTTTGAAATGCCTTTTCTCTCTTACAGCCTCTTGTGACTGCACGCCTCAAAATCACACACACTTTCAGCTGAGACTGTCTCAATCCAGAACAATAGCTGATGTCCCTAGTTCCACCTCACTGTGCCCAAAATTTCTCTCTGGTGGGGTTAATGTTCCATGCCTCATTGGCTCTTATAACTGCACCACGCTACAGAGTGTTTAGATGTCATGGAACATTGTAGCCTCCCTCACTTTCTTTTTCCTCTCCCACCCTCTCTCTTGAGGAGAGAGATTTGTATCTCCATAATGAAAGTTGTTTTGAAAGTGTTGAGGGTCAAGTTTGTTCTTGGTCCCATGAGACCATCAAAGCCTCTCATAAACACCAAGAAACATTCACGGCATCAAAATCGGTGCTGTTCAGTTGCACTGTGTCTATGATATTTTGGGATGGAGAACGTAAGGAATTTAACTATTATGGTTCCATTTCCACTAAATGATTTAATGTCCCTCTCTTGTATGTTAATTAGTCATTTTTATAGTACAGCACTTTGGTATACGCTGTGGTTTTTAAAGTACTTATAAATAAATTCAAATCGAATTAACGATTCGTTTAGTACTTTTGAGGAACAATATACTACACAAAGCGATCCTATCTTTAGTAACATTTTAATGTTGTTTATTACTTTTATTACTGCTATTTTTATTAATATGTGTATAAGTGTTATTTTATCATTATGATAAAATAACATATGTATCATTACATATGATATGTATCATTAGACCAATGATATGTATCATTAGACCAATTGATGTGTATCATTAGACCAATTTAAACCAATAACAATCTTGAGACTGGTTCATGAGATTCTTTACAAGAACTGCCTCAGAAAGAGTCGTTTGTATACAAATTGTAGCTGACCAGTCTGTATTCTTGTGATTCTTTGTGTATTTTTGTGCAGCAACTGGTCTTGCCCTCTCATTCCATTGATTTATATTACACTTCATTGATTCATCAATTCATATTGTAATCTCACCTTATCTAAAATTGTAGATTTAGTAGACATGCAGGAAGACTATTTTAATGCAGTATTTTATCTGTCAGTGGAATGTTACAGATGTTAAAGGACCGTTTTCGGAATGTTATGAAAGTCATTTGGTTCCAGTATATTTTTAAAAATGAAACCAGTTCTGAATAAGAACCCAATCCTAGTGATATATGTGGAAATAGTTGTGTGTGTGTGTGTGTGTGTGTGTAACTATGTTCCTTCTCTCCCTTCTTCCTTCATCTGTCCATTGTTTTCCCAGGCTCTTAAAATTCTTGAGCTCTTCAAGCCAGCCCCCTCCCCTTCTCTCTCCACTCTCTTCCATCATTTTTTTCATTTCTCTTTTCCTTTATTTTCTTCTTTTTTTCTTACCTCAAGGTCTTTGCTAAGGAATGCTTATATACAAAGTACTTTTAGTGACTGTTAACAATAATTATGGACTTAATTGATAGTTTAGATTAAATATACCTTGGAAAGAGAGTGTATAGGGCTCTCATTCTTACTAAATGAAAGTAATAGTTTCAGCAAATGCATACTCATACCACTTTCTCCACCACTTTCTTATTTCTGTTGCGTTTTCTTTGTGTCTGTGCGGCTGATGGTTCCAGGAGTCCAATGTGTGTACCGCAGACAGCCGTGTGTGTGCGTGATTGTGTGTAATGAGAACCAGAACCAAGTTTCTTGAGTGAATGAGGGGAAAAGAGGTGGAGGAGTTTAACAGAGCTGTAGCGCTGCATTTTGAGGGGTTACTACAGCACACACACAAACACATCATTCTGAACTCTCCATAAACCCCGCCCACACAGGAAGTGTGTGTCCCAGAGGGAGGAGAGGCTTGGAAGGGGGCTGACTCCTCCCACTCTTGCTTGCTCTCTCACTCTCCATCGCTCTTGATCCAAACAGTCTCTCTCTTTCTACACATATGCAGAGGAGAACTCATTGTTCCCCTGTGCTTAAGGGGGATTTTACTCACTCATACTCACCATAAGCACAACATAAGTGCACAGAAAAGTAAACTATCTTGGCTTGGACTTGCCTTCTGGATTTTCTTTTAGAGCCTTTTCCTGTAGTTTTCTGATCTGGAAGGAATTTACAGTCGTTGGAGCACCATCCGTGGAATGCTTGATTGAGGTTTTGGGAATGTTGTAAAAACGTTCTCTCATCTCTGTAGGTGTTCCAATGGAGACAGTTGGAGAATCTGTATTTCAGGGAGAAGAAGTTCTCAGTGGAAGTCCATGACCCAAGAAGGTAAATCTATATTACAGCCTACACGTGTTCACTCACACACACAGGTCATGAACTGTACAAACAATGTGTCAAATACACTGACAGGACATGTTGTGGGCGCCACTTTCATTCCAACCCAGCAGGAGTTTGAAAGACAAGTTTGTTTAGATCTCATAAAACATTTGAAAGATCTCAGCTGTATATGTTTTTGTCCTTTGATTCTTTTGGATTAAAGTGTGGAGATAATTGGAATTACTTAGAAGAAAAGTGGCATGATGTATTGAGCTTTACATTGGATCATTTACTACCAACAAAAGTAAGATAGAGTAAAACATGACATCTGTTTTGATGTAATTTCAATGAAGGAACATCTTTATACAGCATCTACACATCAGTTTAGTTTAGTTTATCTTGAAAATATATTAGACTTTGGCAGGAAAACCCATTTTTGTGTCCTGTTCCTGAAGAGAAAAATTGTTAATTTTCATTGGTAAATGTTCGTAGTTACATCCGGTTGGTTTCCGTCCACAAGCTAAGCTATGTGTTATTGGATTGAAATCCCTGACTTCCTGTGTCCTGTGGAGAAGAGGCTAGAAGTACAGCTGGAACAAATGAACAAAAACATAGCCTCCTCTTTTCTCTCTTTCGTTCTGTCAAAACTTGGATTGTTTCAGATCTTCGGTTTGTTCTGACTTTCTCTCTGTCATTGTTAGGATGTGTTTAGGGTTTAATCAGGCCCCCATGACATCATCAGTACATGCTGAGGGCTGGTTAGTCTCTTTAGGAGAGCAGACGCTGCCAAAAGCAGCAGCGCACGCTGCCTCAGATGCTGACAGATAAACCACCTCATTCACGCTGTTCAAACAACCACCACGACAGCCCAGAAATGAGGAGAACACGAAGGGAGTTCACAGAAATGCTGGAGGCTAGGGAAATAAGACATGAAAGAGAGCAAAACAGTTTAGGAAGATGAAACAATCTGTTTATTTTGCAGCATGAGGGAATGTAATGTATTTTCCTTCTTGTTAAGTTCACTGTCATTCAGTTAAAGTCAATGCAACACATGCACATACTCTAATATAGTTTTGATAAGAGTCAGAACACAAGAGTCTGCTGTTTATCTTTGTTCTAGTGGAGAGGCCTGGAGGTTTTTATAAAGCCCATCACAGGACACACACGTGCGCTGGGTTCGACCACAGTGTAAATGGGGTGTGTGTGTGTGTGTGTGTGTGTGTGTGTGTGTGTGTGTGTGTG
>JAFVLL020040663.1:0-47651 GCA_021397915.2 Tor tambroides
TATTTTTTTTTTTTTTTTTTTTTTGGTTGTTACTTTTGAATTATTGCTTTAAAGGTTAGAAAATAGCACATAAGCTCTTTAATGTGTTCGCTTGTTTATAGCCGAATTCAAAGTGAATGGCTGTGCTATGATTAAAACACTTCTCTAGACATGATTCTGTTTCATAGTGGAACGAAAAAGCAGGCTCTCTGAGTTTTGCTGCATAGAAACCAATTTAAACTTAAACTATTAGCTTTTTAATTGCTGTGACATTTTATATAATCGATTCTATAGCAGCCTATATCAACTTGCTACACTTGCTGGCCCATAATGCGCATTTGTCAAAAAAAATCAATGAAATGTCCACATGGGGGCACAATTGCCCCATTATTTGTGTCAAAATCAAAAGGCAAAGCAATTATTTTAGAAAATCAATTTGTTTTATAGAGCTGTTCATGTACCAAAGTGTAAATTTTTAACTTTATTGCTGATTGCCTGGCTTTAAATCTATCTCTTCCTGAGTGTATTGCAAATACCTAAATTATTGCTTTTGGAAACTATGATAAAGTATATTAAAAGTGAACGTTATTTATTGATGCGTTGGACAATGTCCTTAGTAAAACAAAAAGAAAGGGAACCAAGTAATCCATCTATTAAACCTTTGACAGCCCAGACAAATCAATTGCTTAATTAAATGAGTTATTGTCTGAAGTCTGAAAGACCCTCATCCATAAGAATTAGAGCTGCAAAGCAAACAGACGGTACGCTGTAGTGCATCAGTGTACTGTGCCGTGTTTATGCATGTGAGAAGGACGGAACCTAAAGACGTGATCACCATTTCTCACCTGACCTCTGTTCACCCTGTAACATCTGAGCGCGCTCGTACATTAGTCTGTGGAATGTTGCCCTCTACGGCAGCAGTGATCAAAACAAACTCCCTCGTAAGAAGTACAGGCTGATTGATGGAAATGTGAACGAGTTTATTTTGCTTTTGCCATCACTGACAGTTTAAAAATCATTTTTCAGTTTCAAAAATTTCTTTTCATTGTTTTCCAAAAAATCAAATGGTGGTTCTTTAAAATTAAAGCCATGATTAGTGAACATTATCAGGGCACTTTAAACAAATAGAGTAAAATAGGACCTCAAATTTTTCAGTTAGTGGCTCATTTGAGGAGGTAAAATTTAAATGTCCTATATGTTGTTTTAAACAGTTGTTATATTATATTATATTATATTATATTATATATCAGTTTCCAAACTTTAATTTAACAACATTTAGATATGTGGGATTCAGTTTATAGCAATAAGTTTTTTCCCCCCAAGTTTATTGATAAACTACATTTAAAATTTCTCATAAACGGCATAGAATTTTCCCATAGATTTGGTAAATAGTTTGATTTATTTTTTAAATTAATTTATTGATTTTTTTTCTTAAAATGAGAAAAAAAATCTTCTCACTGGGAAAACAAGATCGAATGGTTAAGTTTATCAAATGTAGTGAACACTATAACTCACATAAAAGCTTTCTTTTAGTTTTTTCTTTTAGTTTTTCCATGCTGTAGAAAGGGTCCCATTAATATATCGTAGATGTCATGGTTTTAAATGTTTAAATTTAACATTTTCTGTAATAGAGGGGAATTATGCAACAGCAGGGTTGCGTAAAAATGTAGAACCCGGCTAAACATAATTTTGGGGAAAAATTAGCCAATAATAATTAAAACTATCACTACAATAAGCTTCCAATTGTTAACATTAATTAACATTAACAATGAGAAATTCTTGTAGCATTTATTAATTTCAGTTAATATTGATTTCGAAATTAAAATCCAATGTTATATAATAATATTTAATGGACTTGAGCTAACAATAAACAGTTGTACTTTTATTAATGTTTACAAAGAATAATAAATACTGTAACAAAAGCATTGCTCATTGTTAGTTAATATTAGCTAATATATTAATTAATGCTAACTAATGGACCTTATTGTAAAGTTTTACCATTAAAAGTAAGTTTTAATACAATTAACATGACATAAATTCAAATATTTTATTTATATATTTTATATATTATCGTTAAATAAAATATATTATCTATTTTTTGTATTTTATATATTATTTAAATTTTTGTTACGTACTGTAATAGTTTCCTAACATATAATTTCCTAACAAATACAAGTAAACATTACTATAAAAAAAAAACAAAACACACAGACACATTGGATTTGTGCCTCGATTTTTCTTTAAAGCACTAAACACTGTGTAGTCTATTCATGGAACGAGCTGTAGATTAACACTTCATTTCATTGTGGAGCTTTTCCAGAGAGTTCTCTACAGACGAGGCAGCTCTGCAGCATTCAGTTTCTGCTGTAAGCACATTGTGTATTTCACATAAACAATGAATAAGTGCAATGCAGTGCACAGAACTGTTTAAAAAAAATTGTTGACACACAAGTTTAACATGAATATAAAGAATCTACGACCTTTACATTCCACTTAAACGTTTACAGCACAACAAATCGGTTCTGTTCCCACAGCTGAAGGTGCTCTGTCAGAACGTCCTTTTGGAAGAAAATTTGTGGACAAACTCCTCGCGGCTCTGGAATATGCAGACGTTAAAGAGGCTTGAGAGCGTGGCTGCTGATGGGGAAATGATCATGTTATCTGGGAGTGCCAGCAGACTGTCAGGTTTGCTTTGGCTGGCTGTCTGTGCTGCTGTCCTCTGGCTCTTCCAGGACATCTGCTGCGCGGTGCGGCCATGCTGCATCTTAATACTGATCTCCGGCCTGCTGGTAGCCTGTTTATATTAATTGCCCTTGCCTCCTTCGCTGTTTGCCACTGATTACTCTCATTAATTTCAATTCCCCGTGAACCCCCCCACTCTCTCTCTCTCTCCATGACATCAGCACACAGACATTTGGACGCAGTTAGTGGCTGTTAATAGAGTCAGCATCCACTATGTGTCTAAAAATTCCTGTTTTCATTATACAAAGGCAAAGGATTTAATGGTAACATTTTACAGTAATGTTCTTTTGTTAATAGTTAACAAGTAGGCAAAGTTGTATACTTCTAGTTAATGAACAATACTTCTGGTTAATCTCAGTTAAAGCAACTGAATGTAGTTTTGTGTAGCTATTTTTGTGACTTTGGAGCCCCCTACTGTTAAGTGAGTGGAATACACTGTCGTAATTAAAATGGATCACTGTATGTGGATTTGTTGCTGCTGTAAAGCAATCCGTCCTTTTCGCGGAATTTCGTACCCGCTCACAGAACTTACTCCCAGAAAACAGACTTTTCGGCTTGAAGTGGGTAAGAAAAAGAAGCTGTTCATTAAAAAGCTGTTCATCAAAATTTTGGAACTGATATTTCAAGGTAGGTAAAAGAAACTTTTTGCTTTAATGTTAATTTCAAAGTTTTAAATTTAAAGTCGGCATTAGTTAATGAACTGTGACTAACATGAACAAACAATTAATTGTATTTTTATTAACTAACATAAAGATTAGCTAATAGGAGATGTAATTGCTCATGGTTAGTTCATGTTAGCTAATACATTAACTAATGTTAACGATCTTATGGGGCGTTCAAGTCTTGTCGTTAAAAACGTGTAACCTATGTTCAAGAACGGTCAAAGTCGTTTAAGTTTTACTTGAGGGAAACTTGACTTGTTTCCGAGTTTGCAGCGTTTCAGTGAGAAAGCATGTTGGATGCAATGGATGCCTTGAGGGTAATATTATTACAGTAAAAATATTTGAATATTCACCTAAGATGAATGTACAAAATAAAATAGCAATTCTTAGTACGATTCAATCTACAGCACCTTCATAAATTGAAAACACACTGATGGACGTTTTTTAGAAGAAGAGATTTTTTTTATTGCTATGACCAAATGACTTGAACACACCTAACTTCGTAATTACTAATTTGTAACTTATAAATACAAACTTCCTAGGATGATTTGAATGCACCATTATTGTAAACAGGGTACGGATTACACAGTGAGTAATTTCTTATGTTTTAAATAGGGCTTTCAAGTGATTGTTTTTTTTAAAATCTAATTAATTACATAATGTGCCAATCAATCAAATTAATCTCAAATTAATACGTTTAATTAATTAACATGCACATAATGTGCCGATTAATTAAAGATAACGTAGTTATTAAAGATAATAGTTATTGTGTTAATTTAGAAAAAGAACACTCAATAGATATTGCAAAAAAGTAGCTTTAGAAAGAAATATAAGTAGCTTTAGAAAGAAATATTTTAATTCAACATACAAAAATACAAATAAATAGGCTAGTGAAATATAAAATTATTTTTAAAAAGAAACAATACTCTAAATATAAAACTAAAAGCGCCAGTAGGTGGTGACAAATCCCTGTCTTAATAAGTGAATGATTCAGTCATTCATTCAGTCGATTTGTTCAAATGGCTGATTCATTCAGAAACGAAGCAAGTGACTGCCTTTATGAATGGCTCACTGAATCCGTCAAACGTGGATTCTGTGTGTTGATCAGAGACGCACAACAGTTCTCCTTATTTTTGTCGGCAAAATTACTGACGATGTGTCTAAAATGTAATTATTCACACATTATCCTCATTTTTACTGTAGGTAAAAACTTTTATGTAACCTATTTTTGTCTTTCTAAAAGCCAATGATGATTCTGAAAGAAAACACGCAGTGTTTGTTATAGTAACACGTGCAACTTTCACGCGCATCTGACTGACAGAACCACGTGCTTGTATTTCAGCGTTGCTGTTAATGTTGTGGTTATTTTAGCAAATAGTTTGCTCCGTAAATTCAGTTCAACAGCATTAAGTTGAAGAGGGTAAACTTTATCTCTCGACTGAATCTGCACATGCATTTCGGGTGTTCTTGCTCCGTCCAAGCAATAAATGCACGTCTTTGAATGAGCGCTGTAGCGTATTCTTCAACTGCTCAGGTAATGTCAGTACGACCCATTTCAGGGGCTGCCAAAATTACATTTTTAAAATCAGTCAGAGCTGTAGAAATGCATATTAATATTTACAAGTAAATATTATGCGTAGGCTAGCCTACTTTCTATCTGACTCCCCCTACATCTAGTTTTGACGTCCATCAAGGGGGTCATGCTGCCTTTAGGGGGGTCAGACCCCCCCAAACCCCCCCCCCCCCCCCCCCACACCTGTAATTTGCACCCTGATTGTAAAGTGTTACCAATTTAGTATTGATTTTTGATGATTGATGATATTTTGACATGCCTTCACCTCCAGGGTTAAACAAATCTTCAAGATCTGTGATATTTCATATTCATCAGGTGTTAACTGTGATTTCAGTGGCTTAATCCTGCATCTACATGTGGCCGTGGAGGTCAGCTTATATAACTCTCTCTGAGGTGGTCATCATTAAGTCAAAGCTCATAAAACATTGTTTAAGTCCACGTTTTATTTCTCGCTCATTGTTTTTCTTGCAGGCTTTACCCGGCCCAGCTGTGCCGGTCTCCTGCTCCGTGTTTGTCACCTTAGTCCGTGGCCATTCTGGGAAAGTGAGTGTGAAGGAATGATTCATTTTACAGCAGTACTGTTACCGGCCTCATGAGGGTGACACTTCAGGGGTCATTGCTTTTTTGGTTCTTGGTAGAGAAAAACACTCCCACCCGCTGAAGCTCCACTTCCGATCAAAGACCTAATCCAATTATAGAACAGTATTTTTACGTAGGAATGAAAATGGCAGAAGTTAATTTGCCAACTGAGGTCCGTTTTACTGCAGTGCCACTTTTTTTCTCAGAAAAGGAAGTTTTGCTATGATATCCTGTAGTAGTTTATTTTCCCATGGAGGTCTGCAATTCCTGGGGAAAGTATCCAATGGCATTCCCATTCATCTCTATGGCAGTATTTCAGGTGGCACATCCTGCCAGAATTATGCAACCTGAGTTTCGGGCACATTTCTTTAGACAGCCACCTGAGCCATAAATGCCATGTGACTAATCACTCTGTATTTGCAGGAAATTACATCATGACAACACTGATTGGCTGATGGCACCATGACAACACAATTTCAAACCTGCAGCAGACAGGGAAAAATACATACAATGCTGTTCTAAAGTTTGAGGTCAGTAAGATTTATTTATTTATTTGTTTGTTTATTGAACATAGAAGAAAGACAAGTCTTATGCTCACCAATGCTGCATTTATTTGTGACCCTGGACCACAAAACCAGTCTTAAGTTTTATAGGTAATTTTGGAGCAATAGCCAAAAATACATTAGGATATTAAGTAAAGATCATGTTCCATAAAGATATTTAGTAAATTTCCTACCATAAATATATCAAAACTTAATTTTTGAGTAGTAATATGCATTGCTAAGAACTTCATTTGGACAACTTTCAAGGCGATTTTCTCAGTGTTTTGATTTTTTTACACCCTCAGATTCCAGATTTTCGGATAGCTGTATCTCAGCCAAATATTGTCCTATCCTAACAAACCATACATCAATGGAAAGCTTATTTACTTATTTCAGCTTTCAGATGATGCATAAATCTCAATTTTGAAAAATTGACACTTATGACTGGTTTTGTGGTCCAAGGTCACATTTGGTCTAATATACTGTAAAAACAGCTATATTGTGAAATATTGTTACAATTTAAAATAACTGTTTTCTATATAGAAATGTAATTTATTCCTGTGATGCAAAGCTGAATTTTCAGTATCATTACTCCAGTCTTCAGTGTCACATGTTCCTTCAGAAATAATTTTAAAATGCTGAATTGGTGCTCAAGAAAATGTATTATTATTATTATCACGGTTAAAAACTATTTAATATTTAATATTGTGCTACTTTGTTGTGAAAATAACTTCTTTCTTTTTTATTATTATTATTTAATGAGTAGAAAGTTCAAAAGAACAGCAACAGAATTTTTTTTTGTAATAATGTAAAAGTCTTTACTGTCACTTTTGATGAATTTAATTATTCCTTGCTGAATAAAAGTATTAATTAAAAAACAATAATAATAAAATCTTAACCCTTCAAATGAACAGCAACAGAATTTTATATATATATATATATATATATATATATATGACAACTTTACATTTTTTAAAAACTATTTGATGAGTAGAAAGTTCAAAAGAACAGTAATAGAACTAGAAATAGAATTATTATTATTTTTGTAATAATGTAAGTCTTTTTAATTTAATTCTGCCTTGCTGAATAAAAGTATTATTATTACTATATTGCTAAAATATATTCAATTATTTAAAAAATCTTACTGACCCTAAATTTTTGAATGATACTAATATAAATAATAATAATAATAATAATAATAATAATAATAATAATAATATGAAGTCGTATAAAAGTAAATTTTTTATACCCCCCCCCCCCCCCAAAAAAAAACATTCTGTAATATAATATAATAGTGCTAACCAGACAAATCTTAGCCCCCTTGATATACAGAAAGGGGCTTCATAAAAACTGAAACCCTGGTCACTTTTGTTAAGCCATCTTTTAGCTTGTTTTGTGTCACTTCATTTAGCTTTTTGTGCTTCAGGTTGCTTTGTGTTTTTGATGGAAGTAATTTTCTCATGCTTAGGTTACTTAGTAAAATGTGCTCTGCTGCCTTTGATCATTTGAAAGGAATGCAGAGGAAAGTTATGGAAACCGAGCTCAGTTTGTTTAGCTCCAGCTGTAAGGTGCGTGTCTCAGCTTGGCCCGATAGTTTCGTTGCTGACATTCAGGAATGTCTCCATTCATCCTCATCTAGCCAGGCCCTTGGGCATCCCCGTTTTTTATTTCCCATGGTGCTGCTGTAAACCAAATTCTCAGGCCCAGAGAAGCACTGCATCTGTCAATACATCATCATGAGAGCCAGTTGGCAGCACACACAGCACAGATCAGCAAGTGAGTGTCAGCATGTTTGTTTTTTCCTCCTGATTCAGTCTAGGGTTCACCCCAAAGCCTTAATATACTGTTATGCCACGTACCGAACAAACAGAAATAACTCAAGGGTAAACCCCCCCCCCCACCCCCCCTCAGATCTCAGTTATTTTGTAGTATTGAGTTATTATCCCTGTTTAGTTTTGTTGACACAGCAGTTGTGTACTGCCTGAAAAGACTCAGATGATTCCTCAGATGAAACTGTTATAGCATTATCATTTTGTGCAGAACAAATAAATTAAAAAGCCACCAACTGGATTAGAACTCATGTTTAAATGTAAAACCCATATTATTTGTTAATTTTTAAATATTTCAAAATGCAAGTATCAAACATAAACATAAACAGTCTGTTCTTGCAATATAAAGCAATAAGGCATGATAAGCAACAACTTATCAAAAAGCAGTGTTATTACAGGAATAATTCTTTAACCACTAATTTTGTTCATTAAATGTAGATTTTATTGTAGAGTTTCCATAAAAAAGACAAAGTTAATACATTTCCAACATTCTTGCTAGTATACTTTTCTAGTACGTTTTTAGATTTTGTCACCACTAAGAAAAAAATAGTTTCTAAATAAGTCAAAATATCATGCTTTGGGTCAGAAATCAGCATACATATTTAAACAAAGTAAATGAGTGAAGGATTGAGCA
The DNA here is from genome assembly GCA_021397915.2 of Tor tambroides. NCBI lineage: Eukaryota > Metazoa > Chordata > Actinopteri > Cypriniformes > Cyprinidae > Tor > Tor tambroides. Next base: position 8,541 of record JAFVLL020040663.1, read on the forward strand.
AAAGTGTTTCCATAAGCAATTTACTCAAAATTAACTTCCTATTCAAACTGTTTTATAAACACAGTATATTGCAGTCATGCTTTTGGTCTGAATATCAGAATGGCTGTGAATACTTGAATCACAGCCATGCTGATATTCAATGTGATGCTGCTTATTTTTAACATAAAACTGACAATACAGCATAAAGAATTTAACAAAATCAGGTATACATAGCTCAGTCTGATATCAGAGTCAGTGTTGTTACTGTTACCTAAAACTATTCAAAGTAATTGGTAATTGAATAATTAAATAATTGTTTTTATTAATTGAAATAAACCTAAACATAAACCTAAAATAAAATAAAATAAAATAAAATATAAATAGTAGATGAAAAACTTAACTTAAAAAAAAACTAACCCTAACTGACTAAACTTGGCAACTAATTGAAGTAAAATAAGTTGAAAATGAAGTACTAAATTACTAAAACTAAAATTACCGACATAATAAAAATAAATTCAAACTAAACCTAAAACAAATAAAAATGACAAAAACACAAAAATAAAATTACAAAAATTGAAATGAAATTTTAAAAAAGCTGATTCAAAAGATTGATCAATACTACAACACGGTACAATACTACAACCATATATAAATCATATTAAAATAACACTAATTAGATTTAATGTTAAAGGTGTTTTTGTAGTAATAATAGTAGTAATATACAAACTGCATAAGTAAAACGGTAAGTAAGGTGAGCTGCTACTGTGCTGTTTTCAGTTTAGCTCTTTTTTTTTCTTCTCCCCCTGCCACCAAATGTCTTTCTTAGTTTTAGAGAAAAGACCTGTCTGCTCAGGAAATAAAGATCTGATAAAATGAAAAGGCCATTTCTCTTAAATTACAGGAAATTGCAACTTAGCTACTCCTGAATTACACTGTGCGCTTAAGAGGGAACCCAGATGAAGAAACACATGTTGCCAGACTTAATGTGTGGCAAATGCACTTTTAATGGATAAACGAGTAAATTAAGCTTTGTAAAGACAATGATTAAAAAGCAAGGCGATTAAGGAAATTAGATATTACTTTATCATAATTAAGAAAATGTTTTCAAGGTTTACACAGTGACTCGTCCAAGAGTGATTTCAGATAGTTCAGAATGGTTATATGTCCTTTTAATGTCATGCAGATTGCATGATTGGGATTGAATGATAATTCACAGGCAAAGAGGTTTACAGTAAGCAAATCAGATGATAGTGATTAACGCTGACTTTGGATGTTAGCTACTGTACGTGTGACTCTGAAGGGTGAAAGCACCGCATTCATCTGTGATGGTTGTGCATCAGGGTGGATTACACTATAATCGTAGCTGTCATTTAAATTATCCTTTTTGTTATGGAACTTCTTTCTTCAGATGAAGGTAATTTATCTTCATTTTTCTGTAATTCCATTTCACATAGCTTGGAGTATTTTGTTAACTTCGTGAACTTCTCTAGAAAACTGTCTGAAATGTTGTCTATCAATCATGCGCTCAATCATCTATGAGGTTTCTGGGTGTTCAAACACCATTACTGTCAATTCCAGACAGAATTCTATCAGCTTCGTTTAGGGAGAGCTTCAAAAATAACATTGATTTTATTTCAGGAAATACTAACAAGTCAAAGAGAGCTGTCAAACGGTGGGCCGATCTTTCAAGGAGTTTCAAGGTGGACACCGGATGAATCTGGGACTCATCCAGGTGATGTTACTAAAATAGATAGCCTACCTTTCAAATTTACGGATGTGGCATTTAAATTTACTGCCTCGCTTGACAATGTTATTTGTAGCTGCTTTATATCATCGTGATATAAAGTCGACTGTTAGTAGGACTATAAATCCAGAGACATTAACGAAGTGAGAGTAAATACAATATTGGCTTTATGCTCGAATCAAGCCTTCAGGGCATGAGATAGCATTTTGTGAAGACACTGCGAAAAGACGTTTTAATTTGACAGCAAACTAAAGACGTGACAGCTGCCTGACGTCTCCTAAGTGCTTTTAAAGAACGTAAGCGATACAAGAGATTTTCTGTAAGCGCCTCGCTCTACGTTTTCACTCCGAGAGCTCGTAATCTGAATACAAATGAGGTGAGCGGTTCAAAACGGCGGGGAAATTTCCCAGTACGCCTCAGGTGATGCTTCCTTGAAGGTGGTGAATGATATCCAGACACTGATCCATTGCAGCCAGATCAGTGTTGTACAAATCGTTATTCATCCCCCAAAGAATCATATTGACTTTTTTTTCCTCAGCTACACTTTTCCACGTTTCTCTCCCCTGGTTATTAATCTTCATATGCCATCAGGCGGAGAAACGAAGGTTGTATCTGGTATTGTTACAAGAGTCTGATAAATCAGGCCGGCCTTGGTGTCAGTCACTGTTTGCAGTGTCATGTTGCAGCCGCTTCAATTTGCTGTGGTCAGCCGGGGCAGAAATTGCAGGTGGGTCAGCGGTCGAGGGCACGGATAGGCAGCTCCTCGGATGCAAAACAGTGTTGTCATGACAATGCTGTGGGAGTCAAATCCATTACAAAGCATGATTTATTAATCTATCCTCTCCCTTAAAAACTAGGCCACTCGTATGGCCTCTTTATGTGCGGCTAAATTGTATTAACTGCACTTCCTGTCTCTTCCCCCCACTTTTGTGCTCATTACAAAGTGACCAAATTGAGTTTTAATTGCAATTTTGAGAGGGAAATGAATTAGTACTTTCTTTTTTTACCCTTGAGACTGCTCTTGCCAGGCGGTGAGTACAGTGGGTTTTTTTTTTTTTTTTAAACAGCTTTGACCTTCTTTCGGGTTTTGCTGTGCTATTCTGGAAAATGATGGCTTGGTGACAGTGTCCGGCCCCTTTGGCATGAGATTGGCAGCTGTGTTTGAAGTTAATCTGGACCTGACTGTGCCATTTTTTTTGCCTGGCTGAGGGCAACCGTGCGAGTGGCATTATCAAACTCTGCACGGTCTAGACTGTCGGCCACACATGGTGATGCTGGTTCCAGTAAAGGAAGGTTGCCATCTGTTTGTGTGTACTTAAATGGGGGAATAGAAATGCATTTGATGCACATGCTGGCCGCAGAGAGCTGAGAGAAAGTCTTCATGGGTGAAGGAATTCCTTTGCGACCTTATAGAGGCTGTGCATAATGTATTCATCTACTGAGGAAAGGCATATCATGGAATATATTGTGAAACAACAACAACAACAAAAAACTTTAATTTAAACTTTAATTAAACTTTAATTAAATATACTACCATGCGAAAGTTTCTAAGTTATTTATTTATTTATTTGTCTTCAGTGTCACATGATCCTTTAGAAATTATTCTAATATGCATTCTATTAGTAGTAGTAGTAGTATTAACAATTTTAATATTGAAAACAGTTGTGCTGTTTTTTTTATTTTTTGTGGAAACTGATACAATTTAATGCATCTGTGCATAAAAGCATATTTTTTTTAAAAAAACAAATAAACTCTTACTTACCCCAAACTATGAAATAGTATTGTAGATTTATTTATTTATTTATTTATTTATCAAACATATTTATTGTTTTAAGCATAAAATGTTTAAGCATAAAATATTGAAACTTCAATTTTTTTTTGTAAGGTTTATGCTTAAACATTATTGGTCAGTATGGTAAGCTGAATGAAGTTTTGAGAAATACATTTATTTTAATTTTTTTATGGTATAGTGGTATTTTTATGGTATAGTGGTATGGTATAGGTTTATGGTAAGTGTTGATAATAAGCATATCTGCTTTTTGCATTTTTAATTCTAACCTTGTAATACTGAGATACAGTCAAACCAAAATTTATTCAGACACCTTCAAAATTTCTCACATTATCAAATTTATTTGCTATAGTTTAGAAAATAGCAATAAAATATGACGAGAACTCAAGAGTTAAACTTTGTCAGAACAAATTCATCTTAATAAAGTCAGATAATTTTGATATAAAGGTATGTAACAAAACATGTTCAGGTCAAAGTGTCAAGTCAAATTTTTTATCCAAAATTTATTAATTTTATTGGTAGTCCACTGTGTGAAGAATTTTTGGGCGTAATATGTCAGTTTATTTTATTTTGCTATCCTCACTTACATAAATGAACTACAGTGTCCTGCACCCACTAGTAAAAAAATGGCAAAAATTATATCTGGTGTCTGAGTAATTTTTGGTTTGACTGTAGCTGATTAGAAATATTACTGATAAAATGCATAATTCCTGATAAAACAAAAAAACAAAAATGCATACCAGATTGCAAAACAGTTCAATCCAAATCATTACTCAGCTCAATAATTTACCCATGCACCCATGAAGTACATTTTACAGATTGCACACTTCCAGGGCTAAATGCGCCAGATGTAATGTTAACAGACAGTTGTCTCCAGGTGCTACAGAAATTGGTTAAAACCAACAATCATTACAAGCATATTGCCTCTGCAGTGGGAAATGAAGAGAAAGAGACAGCCAGAGAGAGGCAGGTATTGGACAGTGAGGTGGAATATGTGTTTGGGAGTGAGCTGTACATTCGGGCAGAGAGGCTAAACGCTATTGGCTGTGCTGTCTGAAGGGGCATTAATCTACAGCAGGAACGGTGAAGCTCAGTGAAGTGGGAGCCTCTTAACGCCAGGCTCTTGTCACAAGGAGAATTAGACTCTGACAACTTTCTCTGCTTGGTTAATTGAGGTGATAGATACTCTTGACATTTATCTAAGCACTGCTGAGCAGATTAAGACATATTTTGTTCTCATGCTTCCCTCATATTAGAAGAGGTCACTTGCTGGGGTCTGTTTAATACGCCTATGCAATTAATAATGCTTTAATTCTGCCCCGTATCGCAGACTGTTTTAAGTTCTCTCTTCAGAGCCAGATAACACCCGCGCTCCCTCGTCGCTCTGTTTGCTTGAAATTAGTCTAATCTCTTTCAAGTTCACCCTCCGGGTGTACGCGCTCCTCGCTCGATTTTTCTGCCTTCGTTCTGAAAATGAACCGGCTGGAATAAATAAAAAGATTGTTTTCCACAAGGTCTCAGCTGAGGTGCTCATCTATGTGGATTCAATTATTCATGCCATATTCTCACATGATATATTTTTGATTTTTCTGATAGCAATCAAGATGGATGTAACCAGTTAGTGGGTTCAGCAACATTTGTTTGAACCTGAGATCAACTCAGTACCTCTGTTCTAAAGCAAAAGTGACTCAGCTAATAAAAAATATGTTCTGAGAACGTTTTGCTAATGTTCCAGTTGAGTAATTAAATCGCTATGTCTGAATGTTCTATGAACGTTCAAAACATCCAGTGTTTTTTCTTGGTTATGGGTATGTTAACGGAACATTCCATTTTATTGTTTTTGCAAACATTATGGGAATGTTCTTTTTGAACAAAACATTCTAAAACAAGTAGTAATGGTAAGACTTTAGTATATAGGGACCAATTCTCACTATTATCTAGTTGCTTATTAGCATACCTATTATTAACATATTGTCTGTTTATTAGTACTTATAAAGCACATATTCTGCATGACCATACACTCTTAAAAATAAAGGTTCCAAAAGGGGGTTTTCACAGCAATGTCATAAGAACCAGTTTTGGTTCCCTAAAGAACCTTTCAGTGAACAGTTCTTAAAAGAACCATTTTTTCTATAGTCTGAAGAACATTTTAATAATCTAAAGAACCTTTTTCCACTGTAAAGAACCTTTTGTGGAATGAAAGGGTTCCATGGATGGTAAAGGTTCTTTGTGGAACCACTGATGCCAATAAAGAACCTTTATTTTTAAGAGTGTATTCTACATCGCTAATCCTACCCAACTGAACAACTATCTTACTAACTATTAATAAGCAGCAAATTAGGAGTTTATTGAGGCAAAAGTCGTAGTTAATGGTTTGTTAATAGCAAGAATTGGACCTTCAAGTAAAGTGTGACCATAGTAATATATTAAAAAAAAGCAAGACAAACATCCAACTAACTTTTCAGAAAAAAACATTCCATGAACGATGTATAAACAATGTTTTGAGAACATAATTAAAGACCAGATAATTGTTTCCTATTGGTCAGTAGGGTCCAATCCAGTCCTGTGTGATTACTGGATAAAGTGCCCCCTGGAGGAAGAACAATTCAGTGTCTCATCGATTTTGTGATTTTCACACAAAGCTGTTGTCGAGTTCACAAATTATATGGATTTGGACTGATTTTATGGAATTCAAAGCTTGGCAGCCCCTGTTTTTTTTTTTTTGTTGTTGTTGTTTTAATTGGAAATAAGTCTGGGCATTGTGCTAAACATCTCCAGTTGTCTCCATAGGGAAAAAAAGATTTTTGTTTGTTTTATGCCTATTCCTGTGCTGATTTTGTTCAGATTTATCTCTCTTCAGTAGAACAGATGGTTATACTGTTATATCTGTAACAGGTGGGTCAACTAGTTCTATCATTTATCAGAGTAGCTATTGGCTGCAGCCATGCTCAAGGGAATTATTCTTGTAAAACACCATGTTCAGATTTAGTACTAAAAAAAACTACCGTGCATTTGCTTTAGTTGTTCATTTTTAAATTTGAGCTTGTGGCTTTTCTCTATTATTATTATTATCAGTAACTGCTGTTCATACCCGGTGTGCTTGGGTGGGTTCTTCTGTAAATTGATGATGAAATTGCTTGTTATTGTGTGCTCTTGTGTTCACGCTGTATTACTCTCTGTTTATCCCCATGTTATTTGTGCCCAACGGTAATGTGTCATGTATGTCTGACAGTCATTTGTCCACATGTTCATAGCAGCCAGCCTGCATGTCATGTTCAGAGCTTAAGGAATTGTTCTGGATGAAATGGAAAGAAAAAAAATCCCTCCAAGAAGACGCTTTAGCAAAGAATACGTTTAAATTTATATTTAATGCAATTAGCTGAACTTTTAAGCTACTTAAGTAGGAGTTAAGTAGTAGCTACAACTTAAATAGTACATCTTTAGGTAATTTCATAATTATGTTTATTTTAAATATGGTTAAAGTGAACTGATGAATATACTGACTGCATTTATGACACACTAAAACATATCTATTTAAACTTGTTTGTTTTGTATTTAAATATATTTGTAATTAGACATTATTTAAAATGTGCAATTTTTAACAAAGTCATGAAAGAAAACAGGCCTTTTATTTTATCTGCAAGTACACTACAAGTGCACACTCAGAACAATTAAGCACACTTCTTAAGTGTGTTTCTTTTATTTTGTTTATTTTGTTTGCAATTAAATACCCATAAGATAAACAGAATATTTGTGAGTGCTGTGTATTTTTGTCTATTCACGTGAATTGTGCACACACTCTCATGTAGAATAATTCTAGACATTAAAGTACTTCAAATTACTCATTTATGATGTTTCATTTTGACTTAGGATGCTACTTTGGAAGGCAGCTGCCTATGTAGCCTGTAGACAAGTATTCAGCAAGGCTCCTTGCTGGGTTTTGGTACAAAGCCAGTGGTGACCCCTGTCTTTAGCTTTAGGTGAGATTGAGCTGCGTGGTTTCCCGCTGTTACAGGCCGGTTTCTTCTAGAAGGCAGGGCTGCTTTTAGCAGGGTCATTTTAAACCTTGCGAGTCTTCACAGAAACCCAGTTCACTTTCATCTCTGCATGACCGTCTCTTTACACGGTGGCCTTTTGAGACCAGTGTTTCTCTCTGCTCCAGGGCTTTGCCACATTGACTTCCTCTCCTGGAGTGTGGGTTCCTTCAAACGGCCAATCTGCCATATAATCACTCATTGAGTGATCTGTTTTGTTCTGATTGAACACTCTTATTAGAGGTTAGCAGAAGAGATGGCTGGGTCAGATTGTTAATGTTGCCTGTCCGTGTGTGTGCTGTGGTTCAGTTCTGTTAAATGATATCCTGGAGTGCAGTAACTGCAGAGTTATCAGAGTCTGGATCTGAGGGAAGATAATTCACTTATCAGATTGCCTGTGATGAGGGACTGTACACAGCTCATGACACACATCAAAGCAGCGCTCTGATCTTGCTCGGGCTGTAGCTGTGGAGGTAGATTTCAGTAAACAGACCGGGGTTGAAAGGATTTTAGGTCCCTCTTCGGCCCTCGCCATACGACGGGTGAACTCCGGTTGCAAGCCGCCTAGTGAGCAATGTGGAGAAGTACTGACTTATTCATCAATGAAGCTTTCAATTCATCATGAGGTCTAAAATCTGTAACGCTTGGTGACAGATAAAGCTAAATATTGGTATCATATACAGTAAGTAGTCCATATGACTTATGAGTTATATTTTGAGTCTTATGTTTTTAAGTCTTTGAAAGTTACATGATAGCTTTATTTGAGAAACAGACTGAAATGTATTGAATCTTGTCAGTCCATATTGATAATAGCTTAATTTTGATCTGTTCCTGCCACAAAGCTATTGTATGGCGATTTGGAATATTGTTGTATAGACTACTTGATTGACTTAATTATATTCATTTTGTAACCTCCTATAAAACTTAAAGGCTCCAGTCTTCATTTACTGTAACGCCATGAAAAAGAGCATCCAGGACATTCTTCAAAATTCCTCAGAAGAAAGTCATAAAGGTTTTGACATGCAGGTGAGCAAATTATGACAGAATCATCAGTATTGTTCAGTGGTGCGTATAATAAATGTGTTTTTGTCATATTTTTAATATATCTTTGTATGTTGGCAGAGGCAAATCAAATTGAACAGTGAAATCGCTCACAGTACCATAAACTTCATCATCTTCAGACTTCTGCTGCAGCAGCATAATTAATACTGCTGCTGCACAAGTAGCATATATAATAACAGGTGGAGCTGGGGAGGTGGAGGGTTTCAGAGGAACTCTGAAAGCGCTGCTAAATGTTCTAGTGAATGCTAACCAGTAGGGATGTAACGGTATTATCAAAATCGTGGTATCGTGATAGTAAAACAGTCTCGATATTATCATGGTCACGTGTCGATATGAAACGATAGGTCTTCTGGGCAAAAAGTATGGTTTTTAAAATATATTTAAACTTCTTATTCTAACATAAAAGGTCTTTAAAGTTGTGTTTTGGGCTAATATACATTGGCACAGTATCTGAACTAAAACCGAAAGCCCAATATGGCTTAATCCCTTCATCGAGTCTGTTTTCACTGTGCGTTTCAAAGTGAAGCGCGCACTTTGTTCAGGTGATCAACTTGCGATCCAGTGTATTCTACGCCTCAGAACGGCTCCGTTCTCAGTGAATGCAGTGAACTCCTTTATTGCATGTGCTGTGAGTTTAGCGCACATTTGGGAGCACAACGTCTACCAGTTATGCTTTATTTTCGCGGCAGATGATTACAGCATTTCACTATATTTGTAGGGAGACGTTTTTGTAAGCCTGTTTTCACTGAAGCTGGAGTGTTCCTTCAAAATAAAAGCTCTACTGCCATTTCTGTCAAAATAAAAGCTTAAAAGTGCAGTATGAATTGCTGACAGCTAGTAGTTTAAATGGATAATGTTACCAGCGTGAATGTAATTTAGACTGAGACAGTACACCACAAATAAAAAGAGTCCCCTTTAAAGTTCAGGTACAAGTCAATTCACAGACTTTTTTCTGACTTAAGTTTTCTTAGTTAAGAACATGGGTTGGAGCTCTTAATTTCTCTCAAAGTGCATTAGATAGAATAATTTAACTTTAAAATGTACAAAATTTTCATAAATCTCGTATCGTGGACTTCATATCAAGATATTGTCGTATCGTGAGATTTTGATATCATTACATCCATACTAACCAGGCATTTAAATGTAAAGCAGCAAGCCTATTGGCTGCGTATGCAACATGAACCAATCAGCTTGTGCCAAGTAATTTAACGCTGTGAATTCACAAGTTTGCATTATTGACCCATCAGCCTGCACCATCTAGAGTTTCATGACAGAACTTGGCATTTATGCAGAAACTTTGTGGTGGGTATTTTGTGTTGCTCTATAGCAAAATGAAAATCTGTTAATTATTTTGACAGTACTGAACTTAGTTTAGAAGAATATGTCTAATCAGTAATTAGTCAGATTTAATCATCTAATTATATTTTACTGCAAAATCTGTGTTGGACTAATGAAATTCTTCTGTTGTCTGACTGTTTCTTTGAATCGCTGTTCAGGAAATTAGGTCAACGCTATTCAGAGTCTATCTCATGAATTAAAAGGAAGCTAAATCAAAAACAAATTCTGATTTTCACCCAACCCTGTGAGGGATGGAATCTTTGACTGTAAGAAAGTGCAAATTTTGTTATTCAAACAAAATAAACAATAATTCGACATGACAGCACTGAGGTTTCTTTGAAAAAGCGAGTCTTGCCTCATCCGATCAGAGCTGAAAATTCTGTTGACTATCGTGCAGCTGTCTGAAAACGCATATCCCTCAGCTCACTCGCAGCACCGTGTTTTTATCTTTGATGTGCAATTACCTTCCAGTTGGGTGTTTTAGTGTGATGAGTTGCTTGTCTTCCTTTTTTCCCCGCTGCCATCATTTCCCCATCATGGCCTACAGCTGCATCATCTGCTATTGTCTCTTCCACCTGTGGGACAATTTATCGAGCGAACCAAAATCCCATATTATTATAATTAACAAGTACCTTTCTCATCTCGCCATGGCAAACGCAACGCTTGCATTCCCAAGCCAAACTTTTCTGCCACTCATGCATGTCAAGTCATTAATTAAGCTGTCATGCTGCGCAATCGAGCTTCATTCATACCTTCCTAAATTACAGCTTTGGGAGCATGTGCAGAACTTCTACAGGTGACCCCAGACTCTTGCTCGTTGTGTAGGGGTGGTGGAGGCACATGGGAGAAATGCTTTCAAGTGTCTGCTGAAAATGGCTCCTCGTACCACCTAACAAAACTCATTATCGCCACAGCGGGGTGTGAGTATCTGCCGGATTCTCTGTGCCCTGTCGAATCCCTGGCAGTACCAATTTAGCCATCATTTGCATGTTTGCTTTAAGATTTTATATGAGAAACTCTTAGTCAGCATATGATGTGTATGTGTACTTGACAATTAGTATTAATTTAGTCATCAGTTGAACATTGAAACATAAATATGTATTTCTTGGGGGGAAAAAAGTCATTCATCATATGCTTGAGCAGAAAAAAATAACATTTATTTAACAGGCACCTTTAGTCATGCTGTATCCTATTTCATTTCAACTTTTACACATTTATTTACTTTATTTCCCCCATGATGTGGTTTAGTGTGGCATTTGAGAGTAAAACATTTGCGTACATTTCTAAAGAACACTATTGTGTATGAAATAATTGCCTTTCATTTTCAAAATATGACTTGTATGACTTACTGTTTCCACAAAACATGGTTGACAACCTTTATTGTACTGGAGGGTTGTACTGGAGGTCAGCTTGGGTAGCAGCCCAGTTTTGGTTTATATTTATTATATGCTTTCAATGGCATGTATGTTGGCAAGACTCTCACTTAATGATTCACACTTAACATCATGTTTTTGCTTTATAACTTTTCCCATAACTGAGCAGGAGATCAGGAGGGAGAGAATGACTGTGTGAGCTCCTTTACCAGACTAATGCTAATTGGGTCCATTGCATGTTCATGTGTAACCACTGGAAATGCATTGTGGATGTATCTAGATCCAACAGAGTTGAGAAAAAAATGTAGCTTTATGCAAGTGAGCAGTGATGCAATGGGTGACTACCAATAGGAGTGAGGACATTGGAGCTCATATGATCTCCTGTGAGATAGTGAGATATTAGTGTGCAACTTCATGCTGTGCTAAATAGACCAATTAGCATCTGACTTAAAGCAGTGCATGCCACTTAGAAATTTTGATGTATGCCATTACATTAGTTGTCTGTCTCATTTTGCAGTTTCTCCAGAGTGGCTGAATGAACTCTGATGACGACAGTTATTTCACGATTTGCTGGATTCACTGATTTATTCTGACACCTTCAGTTCCACAGTTCTACTATTCATGTACATACGTTTTTCGATTTAATACTTTGTGCGGTGTTAATTAGAAGTATTGAATCTGGCAAAGTAAGTGTCCAGCTTCACGTCTCCCTTTTTACCTCCTCCCTAGACTGCAAGCTGCAAATCTTGCTGACTTGTTTAAATCCAGCCGCAGTCGAAGTCAAACAACCTACTGTTTTCGAGTGTAGGTAAGATGATGAAGTTCATGGTACTGTAAGCGATTTCCCTGTTCAATTTGATTTGCCTCTGCCAACATACAAAGATATATTAAAAGTAATATGACAAAAACATTCTTTTCCAGAATTTTAATGTGGATTCACAAAATATTCTGAAGAATACAACGCATATAGCACAACACAACGGAAACAAGCCACAACACAACGAAATTAGCACAACATAACAGAAGTAAACCGCAACACAATGAAATTAGCACAACACAATCGAAACAAGTCACAACACAGCAAAATTAGCAGAACACAATGGAAACAAGCTGCAACACAGCGAAATTAGCACAACACAATGGAAACAAGCTGCAACACAACAAAATTAGCACAACACAACGGAAACAAGCCACAACACAGTGAAATTAGCACAACACAACGGAAATTAGCCGCAACACAAAAAAATTAGCGCAACACAGTAAAATTAGCACAACACAGTGAAATTAGCACAACACAACGGAAACAAGCCACAACACAGTGAAATTAGCACAACACAATGGAAACAAGCTGCAACACAACAAAATTAGCACAACACAGTGAAATTAGCACAACACAACAGAAACAAGCCACAACACAGTGAAATTAGCACAACACAAGCCGCAACACAGTGAAATTAGCACAACACAATGGAAACAAGCTGCAACACAACAAAATTAGCGCAACACAGTGAAATTAACACAACGGAAACAAGCCACAACACAGTGAAATTAGCACAACACAACGGAAACAAGCCGCAACACAAAAAAATTAGCACAACACAGTGAAATTAGCACAACACAACGGAAACAAGCCGCAACACAAAAAAATTAGCGCAACATAGTGAAATTAGCACAACACAACGGAAACGAGCCACAACACAGTGAAATTAGCACAACACAATGGAAACAAGCCACAACACAGTGAAATGCACAACACAACGGAAACAAGCCGCAACACAACAAAATTAGCGCAACACAATGGAAACAAGCCGCAACACAACTAAATTAGCACAACACAACATAAATAAGCCGCAACACAATGAAAACAAGCCGCAACACAGCGAAATTAGCACAACACAATGGAAAAAAGCTGCAACACAACGAAATTAGCACAACACAACAGAAACAAACCGCAACATAACGAAATTAGCACAACACAACAAAAATAAGCTGCAACACAATGGAAACAAGCCGCAACACAGCGAAATTAGCACAACACAACAGAAACAAACCGCAACACAGCAAAATAAGCACAACACAGCAGAATCAAGCTGCAACACAGCAAAATAAGCACAACACAGCAGAATCAAGCTGCAACACAACAAAATTAGCGCAACACTGTGGAAACAAGCCGCAACACAACAAAATTAGCACAACACAACAGAAACAAACCGCAATATAACGAAATTAGCACAACACAACGGAAATAAGCCGCAACACAATGGAAACAAGCCACAACACAGCGAAATTAGCACAACACAATGGAAAAAAGCTGCAACACAACAAAATTAGCACAACACAATGGAAACAAGCTGCAACACAACGAAATTAGCACAACACAACAGAAACAAACCGCAACATAATGAAATTAGCACAACACAACGGAAACAAGCCGCAACACAGCGAAATTAGCACAACACAACAGAAACAAACCGCAACGTAACGAAATTAGCACAACACAACGGAAACAAGCCACAACACAACAAAATTAGCGCAACACAATGGAAACAAGCCGCAACACAGCAAAATTAGCACAACACAATGGAAACAAGCTGCAACACAACAAAATTAGCACAACACAACAGAAACAAACCGCAACACTACAAAATTAGCACAACACAATGGAAATAAGCACTACTGGGCCACCGTATGTGAACCTCGCAAGTAATATTCATCCAGCATAAGGAACACCCATTGCAACCAACCATACAGAAAAGCAGACTTCCATCAAATAATGCTGCTGTATGTTGTGAATAGACCTTAGCTGCCAACCAGTGAGGGAGTGTGAGACTACTTTTCTTAAGTTTAAATATTAATTCAGTTTTTACTGTTACGATGTGTGTGGTAAGGCTTGCTTGACTTCTCTAGCTGACAAGTTGTTTAGAAAAGTAGTCGACTAGTCAGCGAGTCAGTGTTTACTTTATGTAAATGACATGCCGTGCAGCATCAGCACTCTGACGGCCAGCTGGAGAGTGTGTGAGTGCAGCTGAAGCTCCAGAATCTTCATTCTTGCAGCTTGTGTTGTCATGAATGGTGAAAAACAGACACGTCCCACATGCTTAGAGTTTCTGACAGCCGATATTCAGTTATTTTCAGAAGTCTCAGAGCAGTTCACGGGAGTTTTGTCTTGTATGTGAACACTCCAGATGAACTCATACCATATCTGATGTTTGTGGTTTGCTTATAACGTTGTGAATGCAACATGCTCCAGTTTCATTTTATTTGGCCGTTACATGATACTATACAAAACAAATAGCATGTATGCAGTTTGCAGATATATTTTCCCCTGAATGTCACTATATAGAAAATATAAGTAAGTCATGTGAGCGGTAGTCTCACTTAACCAGACCTTGAACTAACAGCATAAGGTCTGGTCTACATTGCAGCTTTTTCTGGCCATCTGCTTAGACAGGAAGAGATTGTCTATTTGACACAAAGAGACTAGTCACTTTGTTTTTATAAGTCATTTGGAGGCAGGAATATATGTAATAGATTATACCACAGTAGACTGCTTAAAAGAAATAATTGATATGGTATGATATTCTTTGTGAATGCTTGTGAAATATGTGCATAGACAATGTGATCAGAATTTCTGATCACGTTTGAGAGATGTCAGAGTATGAGAAGAACAGCTGTGAGGAAGTCATGTGTGTGCATTCTGAGAGGAGAGGAAGCAATCAGCACTTTCTCTCTTCCTTCCAGTGTTGAGGATTAGCTTACAAAAGTAGTGGTGCTAGTACAAACTACATTTTTCAGTAGTGTGACCAACCTAGGCTCACTGGAAAACTTGCCTCTACTTACATTTTTGCAAAGCAATACACAATTCACTGCAGTTTCCAGGTGAAATGAAAACAAGTGGCAGTAAAAATCAACCATTTTTGTTCATTTTCACACAAATTATGATTACAGGGTAAGATTATCAATTAATGAAGACTTATTTCTGCACAGTTCCTCACATAATACTAATGTACGTTATGACCTCAAACTGCTTTCACCATAGTTCATCTGTAAACTAATACTTTTCAGTGTTTGAATCTCATAAATAGCTCCATATGTATGGCTTTTCTGAAATAGTAAACTTGCTCAGTAGCTCCCCTGGTACAGCAGTGAACTTGCAATATGAAGCGCTTTTGGTATGAGTCCAGTGAAATGCGAGTCATAATAAAAGAGCTCAAAAACTTGTACAAGCAAAATTGGCATGGTTGCTTCAGCATTTTTGTTTCATGTTTGCTTTTGTTAACACTGTCACTGTAGTGTAGGTTCTATGTTAATTTCAAATGTGATGGAGCATTAACCTTTTAACGCCGCTCACTTGACATATAAAGAGATCCTATTATGCCCTTTTATGAAGTCTTGATTTGGTTTTAGGTTTGTACTAGAAGAGGTTTTCATGTTTGGTTGTTACAAAGAAGCATTATTTTTCACAAATTTTACATTATTGCTGCTCCTTTCTTCCCAGTCTGTTTCAAATGCCCTCTTGAGTTCGTTTCCATAAAACCTCTCCTTCCTAAACATGAAATGTGCTCTGATTGGTTAGCTGTCCCAGTGCGTTGGGATTGGCGATCCACTTAGAGCATGTTCCGGAAATGACACACCCCTTACCATAACCGCAAGTTTCATTTGCTTAGCTGTAAATATTACCAAATGAAAACGCAAGTGAAAAAAAAAACCCTAATAGGACGTTGACAGATTCACAGTCATCTGTTTTGGAGAAAGCTCTTGTAGCGCCACACACTGGACACTTCACTTTGAAAGGGTTGCAAAATGTGCAAGAAGCAATGTAACATCATTTTGCAGAAATATTGCCATAACATAACATGTTTTTCCAAAGAGGCTGGGTTGGATAGTTACATATTTATTAATATATTGTCTCTTTAAATTCTAGTATGCTACATAGTAAGCTACTGTTTTTAAATCGGAAGTTTGAATTTCATTTAACTATTGTAGTATTTACTTATGAGTAGATTCCCCATAATGGCTTCCTTCCCATGAGATCCACAGGGCTCTGCACACAGGCAAGACATGGACAGACTGCAGCCTTCCCAGAAGCTCCGCAGTCTGTTTTAATGTTGTGATGGTACCAGTTTCCGGCAGCCAAAACATAAATTTGCCCTAACACTTGCCCCTCTGAAAACTATCATGAGATGAGATGTCATCCGTGACCACTTGGGGCCAATTGTGACATTCCAGAAAAGAACTGAGTAATCTGTTACTGGATGGCCACTCACCTGATTTTATTTTTATTTTATTTTTTTGGAAATTTGGCTACACTAGCTTGCTAAGTAAGTATTTGCACGCAAACTAGTGATATTTGATCCACCTCAGTGTCAAGTGCTTCCATAACTTTAAAAATTAAATAGGAGGAAACTCTCCAGTGGCTTTCAGCTGGCAGTTTGATTCAGATTTTATTATCCACAATGGTTCTATAATAAGCGGGAACTGTCCTTTTGCATTAGCCATGCTTGGCGGCACTGCATGTTAACCCCCCCACACACACTCTTAGCTGGAGGAAATGGAAGCTCCCACTGCCAGACTTTCTCCTGGTGAGGCAGAGGTGCATGAAGTGGAGCAGCCAGACAGACTCTGTTGTGATGTCCCAGCATGCACTGGAGGGAATGTGTGCGATAGCAGCAGCACAGGATCAGGTGACCATATGGCACTTGCTATCTGGGCATCACACAACCACTCAAGCGAACCTGCAGTAAACATACATTAACATGAGGAATGATTGCTCTTTTAGCACACTGCATTGCGACGTTCTAAATGAAGATATTTGCTGGTTTTTGAATGCAGTGTGCTGACAAATACAAGCAAGCAGACTTGACCTAATTTCTTAATCAGAAGCTGTCAGGGAAAGCACCAGTGATGAGGCTGCTGTTTTCAGTCTTGAAGCTTAACTGATGTCTGTTCTGTGTTTTCCTCTTTTCAAGTTATGATCTGGTCCTTAGGGAGTCTGTGCCTGGCTAATACTGTTCACATGGTACATCATCCACCAATCCAGAAATCACAACAAATATTCTTATTCTCACCAAGGCTGCAGTTATTTGATCAAAACTACAATAAAAAACAGAAATATCGTGAAATATTATTACAATTTAAAATAAGTGCTTTCTATTGTAATATATTTTAAAATGTAATTTATTCCTTTGATGCAAAGCTGAATTTTCAGCATCATCACTTCAGTCTTCAGTGTCACATGATCCTTCAGAAATCACTCTAATATGCTGATTTGCTGCTTAAGAAACATTTCTTATTATTATCAGTCTTAAACAGTTGTGCTGCTTACAATTTTATGTGGAATTTATTTGAAACAGGTTTTTTGATTCATCATAAATGTCTTTAATGCATCCTTAATGAATAATTAGTATTACTTTCTTTTTAGTAATATCTTACTGACCCCAAACTTTTGATTGGCAGTGTACCTTTCATTAGCCTGCTCACACAGTGAGAAGC
Organism: Tor tambroides; assembly: GCA_021397915.2. Taxonomy (NCBI): domain Eukaryota; kingdom Metazoa; phylum Chordata; class Actinopteri; order Cypriniformes; family Cyprinidae; genus Tor; species Tor tambroides. The sequence goes on from JAFVLL020040663.1 coordinate 26,352, forward strand.
AGGGTTATTATCAGTAACTAAAACTATAACCATAAAAAAAATAATTACTTCAAATAACATTAACATGAAATAAAATATAATATAAAAACGTATTCATTAATTATTAAAAATCTTACAAACTTTAAAAAAAAAAAAAATTCAGCTAGTCGCTAAACAGTTTTTCTAATTCTCATTTAGTTTTAGTTAAATAAAACCAAATAAACAAACTATATATATATACATAATTTTTTTTTTTATAAAAACAGCAACATTACTAAAACTTTAACTTAAATTAAAATGGAAACAGAAAAAAAAATAAAAATAAAATCTAATTCAAAATATTAACAAAAACTATAATACTATATAAATGATGCTAAAATTGCACTGAGCAGCAGAAGGTTCATTGTACACTTACATTTTTAGTTATTCTGAATAGTAGTATCAGCATAATAGTCAGTCTGTTATCTGTTATCTTACTCAAAAATGAATATTCTGTATTCCTATCCTGTATGACTTATGTTCTCCCATGAAACACCGAAGGAGATTGTCTGAGTTGTTGTTTTCATAAGATGAAAGCGAATGGGAACTGGTGCTGTCATGCATAAAAAAAGACAAAAACACCATTCAAATATCACAAACATAGTCCAATGACAATCGATTCAAAGTCTTCTGAAGCCACTTGATAGCTCTGAGTGTGGAACATACTGAAGTTTCAAATCTTGCTTGACAGCTCACCATTCACCTTCATATCATGGAAAAGATCAGCGTGAACGTCCTGTTATAAATAACCCTTTCGCGTTCCACAGAAGAAAGAAAGGCAGAGAAAATGACAGAATTCTCATGTTTGGGTGAACCTTCAAAGATTTGCTTCAAAGAAAGTGGGTTTTAATAGCTTGAGTGTTATTAATAGCCGAACTGAATTCATACAAGCATGAAGAAATGTCTACCTGCACAGTGGAGTAGCCCGAGGCTGATGGATAAAATCTGCAGTGTGGAGGAAATGCGGTGCTAGCAGTTACCAACTGCAGTCAGCTGGGGCAACGCAAGGTCAGTGCTCCTTAAACCCAACTAAAATCTCCAACCAATAGAGGTGCCCCGCATGAGGATTAGCTGAAAGAAAGGTGCTCGTATTGGCCCATGTGACTGATTGGCTCAGAATCGTGGGTAATGAACACGGGACAATGACATCTTATCACTGGAAACATTTGTTGCTGCCCGAAAGCCCCAATATCCATAGTTTGGTGGCCTCTTTTTGACCCCATCCTCCTCCATGATGGATGAGAGACATTTTTTATCATTCCAGCGCAACAGTTTAGAATCCGCAATGCCATACGTTCTGGAGATTTAGAAGCTTTTCCTTTGGAGAGAGTGCCAAATCCACCTACAGCTGCTTTAACAGTGGATGAGTCACTCTTCAGGCCGGGTTATATCATCATAGCTCTCTCTTCATGTGACAATCCGGGCTGTGCCCTGATGATATTTCAGAATGTCACAAATACATCAACGTGATCCGCCTTGCTTGTTATAAATACACTGGCTTTGTTGCTTGGTGGTGCCTGGTTATGAAATACATTTTCTTTGAGAACCTCAGGCGGGGGTTTAAGCTTCTTATGACTGCGTAACACATTTGACACTTCACTGTTTGCCTTGTTAACTTGATTTTGGGTTTTCGGTTTCACAAAGAGCCAGTGGTAACCCAGCTAATGGGGAACAGTCTCAGAATGTTCTGGCAAGGTTATCTCAAAGTTATGAACAAACATTCTTCCAGTAGAAAATTATCTGATCTTTAATAAGTTGCATCCCAATTGACACACTATACACTATGTACTTATCCTATGCACTGTTTACTCATCTGTCTAGTGTACAAATTCATTTTGTTTATACAAGTTATTTTATCATCCAGTGTTGGAGACTGATAACATTTCAAGCGTTCCACACCTAATTTTAAGTGTGAACACACTAAAACTATTTATACTGCAGATTTCCTTAGAAAAGTTCATGAGTATGCAAATTGGGAAACACCTATACACTGGAAAAAAAATGGTGTAGAAACAGTTTTCTCTTAGAAATTGCTAGTAAATTCCACAAACAATTACGAAGAAATGGCAAGTAACATTGAATTAAATGTGAAATTTTGAAGTATAAAAACTTTAATATTTTCTTGTCAAATGTACGCCAATAATTATTTTATTTACAACTTTTATTTAAAAAAAAAAATGTTTCTTACAGTGTAATGTTCTCAAAATATTAGCATAAAAGTGTTATACATTGTTCATGGAACATTTAATTTTATTTAAAATGAACATTTTAGTTGGACGTTCATCTAATGTTTTTAAAATGTTACAACTTTTTTCAGAACATTCAGGGAACGTTCAAAAGTAATGTCATGTTTGCAAAATTATAAAATGGAATGTTTTCATTGTGCTCGCATAACCAAAAAATAAAATAAAATAAAATAAAATAAAATAAAATAAACATTAAAAAAACAAACAAAAAAAAAACTGGATTTGAATGTCCAGTAAAAATTCAGAAATGTTTCCATAACTTAATGGGAAACGTTCTTAGAACATTTTTTGTTAGCTGGGATAATAATTGCTTTTTAAATGATATTCTCATTATAAAATGGTGATCAAGGAATGCTTATTGTCAAATGTTGTATTTGGACATTTGTCTAACATTTTATAAATATTATGTTTTTCAAAACATTCAATTATAACAATGTTTGCAAAATGATAAAACAGGACGTTTCTTTACCACTTAAAATAAAGCAAAATAAAATAAACATTTTAAAAAATCTGGACATTTGAATGTTCAGTAAAAAAATGTTTTCGTAACTTTATAGGAAATGTTCTTAGAACATTTTTTTGTTAGCTGGGATAATAACTGCTTTTTAAATGATATTCTCATAAAATGGTGATCAAGGAACGTTTATTTCTCAAATGTTGTGGTTTGACATTCGTCTCATTTTATAAATGTTATGTTTTTCAGAAGATTCAAAAGTGAAATATTTTCAAAATGATAAAACAGAATGTTTCTTTACTGCTTGCATTAAAACAAATAAATATAGAAAATTAAACGAGGTTTTGAAGGTTTAATGATCATTCAAAAACAACGTTTTCATAACACAATGGGAACGTTAGCTCAACATTCTACAGCACATATTGTTAGCTGGGAAGATAAATGCTTTTTAAATGATATTCTCATTATAAAATTGTTCCTTTTGCACAGGACTGTGGAACAGGGCTATATATTTCCTCTGAAGTCCCGCAGCGCTTGAGCCTCCAAGGTATTCATTTCAAACGGCACGAAAAGACCATTTTGAAATGCTGAAGGTCAGGCTTGGCTGAGGCAGGCACATCAGTTTTAAAACAGCTTGCATTTGACTCCAAACTACCTCAGCTTCACTGCATTATTGAATGATCCATGCATTATTTAGAGCCTTTCATATCAAACAAATATTTTGCAACATGCACCAACAAATGGGAGGGGTAAACGCCGACCTGTGGAGGAGCTGCAGGATGGAAGACGGCGGCTAATAGCCCTCTGCTCGCGATAGACGACCAAGTTTGTACGGCCTTTGTATCCCTCTGAGACGGGAGGACACTTTCACCATGCTGAACATGTCTCATACGGCCCCTACCTTACACTAGACTGCACTCCCTACTAAGATGACATTACCGAGAGCATATCTATAGATCACGAGGACCTAAGTGGGCCGCTCACACAGTCACGGCTGATAAAGTAGCCCTCATACTGGACCATGACTTGCACAGTGATGTTAGTCATGCCTCCCTGCTCGGTTTAAGGACGTCTTGAGGAAGATTGTATAGTAGCTGCACTTTCTTCAGCTGACTGCACAAGAAAGGCGGCGCTGTTTCACTGTTTTAGATCTTCCTCAAATGTGACCCTGGACCACAAAACCAGTCTTAAGTGTCAATTTTTCGAAATTAAGATTTATACATCATCTGAAAGCTGAATAAATAAGCTTTCTATTGATGTATGGTTTGTTAGGACAGGACAATATTTGGCCGAGATACAACTATTTGAAAATCTGGAATCTGAGGGTGCAAAAAAATCTAAATATTGAGAAAATCACCTTTAAAGTTGTCCAAATGAAGTTCTTAGCAATGCATATATTACTAATCAAAAATGAAGTTTTGATGTATTTATGGTAAGAAATTTACAAAATATCTTCATGGAACATGATCTTTACTTAATATCCTAATGATTTTTGGCATAAAAGTAAAATTAATAATTTTGACCCATACAATGTATTTTTGGCTGTTGCTACTGTTGTGGTCCAGGGTCACAAATCTTTTACGAGGATTGTGTCAAATCTTAATTTTTAAAAGTGAATAAGTCCAATACTTTCTGAAGAACTGAATTTAATTTCAAAATATATTCAAATAAATCGTTTTTGATCATTTTGGTTTATTTAATTTTGTGAAATAATAAAATACTCAGAAAAAAAGGTACAAAAGCTGTCACTAGGGCAGTACCTTTTCAAAAGGTGTATTTTTGTACCTTAATAGTGCATATTAGTACCTTAAATGTACATATTAATACATAAAGTGTAAATATTAATAAAAAGTTTTATACAATAGTACTTATTGAAAGGGTACCAATCCAGTGACAGATTTTTCACCCTTTTTTGAAGTGAAATATTATTTTAATTGTTAAATATTGTTAAATTATTTATATTAATATAATAATATTATTTAATTCGGATTTACTTCGGAGCTATTGTAGCCTATTGTCTTTTTTCATTATTTAATTACCTTGATTATTGAACTTTACAGCTCTATGTATTAATATTAGTTAATCCATTAGGTATCATGAACTAACAATGACAATTATGATTTCAACAGAGAAAAAAGAAAACTTAAAAAAAAATTGTATAAAGTTAATTACATAGTTTTATATTGTTTTATATCAGTGTAACAGCTTGATAGGACAGTGTTAATATGATATTATTATTATTATTTAATTAAAATATCTGATATAATACTTCAGTTACACTTTATTTTAAGGTGTCCTTGTTACAGTGTAATTATACATTTAAGTACTGAGTAATATGAATTAATTACATGTACTTACTGTATGGTTAGGGTTTGGTTTAGGGTTACTTGCATGTAATTATGCATCATTTATTGTTGTTATAATAGTAAGCACATGTAACGTGTAACAAGGACACCATAAAATTAAGTGTTACCAATATTTCATTATAACATTTTATTAAAAATATGCACCATTAAGTTATAAGTTTTATTTTCTTTTATTAATCTTGTTTTAAATCTTTTATTAACCTTGGTTATTATTTAACATATAGTTTAACATACTATATGTTATGAAAATTTGTGGAGAAAATTGTCATAATAAAATGAAAATATCACAACATAAAACATCCTAAAAATAGGCTTAATTTTCTTAAAGCAAATGTTATTTCTTAGTTCATTCGTTTGATCTTGAAGTGGAATATATTTCTTTAGACATCAGATCTTCCTCTCTTTTGCATGCAGAAAAGTTTGTTACCTCATGTGGGGTATTTCTTTGCGGTGTAGACTTTTTTTGGTGTATAATTTATACACCTAACTACGTAACTTGCTTCTGCATGCTCGCTGCTCCTGCATTTTTTAAAGGGCGGGTATTGAGGGATTTTCTGTCATGCTCTCTTGCTTTGTTCTGATCACGCAAGGTGCCGCTCTCCCACATACAGGAGCACTGCACTCTACTCTCAGTCTGACACCGAGACCAGCAGCGTCTCACACATCTGCACATACACCAGAAAGCTCGCCTGTTATCTAAATCGGGACTCGCTTTGACTTTTATTCTTAAAAAATGCTGATGAGAATGGATGGCCTTTATTTTCTCTAAATTGCAACTTTTGGGATTTATTTAAGAAGGGGGAAATAAATGTCTGTAACTAAGTAACTCACTGCTTCCAAAGTAATGAGCAGTATAGCTTAAAATCATGTCTAAATAATTAATAAAACATTAGATTAGATTAGAAAAAATGGCATGACAATTATTAATAATTATAGTTTATACAGTAATTTCTATATAGAGAATGTGAACAGAAGTATTATTTATAGCAGTTTGACTACTGGGCCATGAAAATTTACTTGTGCACTGTAATGAAAAAAAAAAGTTATAATTTTAATATTGATGTTAAAATTCTAATACAAATCCTATAATAACAAATTATTCTCCTTTAATATGCCACAATTACTACCTAAATTTATTTTTTTCTTATTCTAGATTGCTATGTTTTGTTTGTTTGTTTTTGCATAACCAGCATTTCTTTTTCTTTCTTTCTTTCTTTCTTTCTTTCTTTCTTTTTAATTATAATTATTTAAAATGACATTTTATGAAAGAGTAAACACATTTTGTAAAATATACAAATATCTGTGGTTGTATAAACAACAAATGCAAATAAAGAAACTCTAAAAGTAAATAACACCATAAAAAGGTTTTAATGCATCTTTATTATTATTATTATTATTATTATTTTTATTATTATTACTATTATTATTATTGTTATTATTATTATTATTATTATTATAAGTAATCAAAACTATGAGTATTATGTAGTGACCAATTTATTTAGTCATCTTCATGAGGTGTATCCTGTGATTTTATTATTATTATTATTATTATTATTATTATAAATTAAGGAGTTCAGATGTATGTTGAACCATTATTACTTGCATTTCTTTCACTATCCAGCCCAGCTCATAAAAAAAAAAAAAAACTTACAGTTTACTGTTTATACAATTCTATGCAAAATATTCATTTTAGTATTTAAGCATACCCTTTCAGATCAAAATGATTTTAATATTAGACGGGAAAAAAACATACATTCAGCCAAGTGTTTACAAACATTAAACTTTTGAGTAGTAGTGTAAAAAGTCTAAGCTAAATATACACTAGAATTAAATTTTTTATTTTATTTTATATATTTTTTAAGTATTATATTAGAATTTTTCACTTAATTTATTATTATTACTATTATTATTATTATAAATCAAGGAGTTCATATATGTATTTTTATGTTTTTTACAAAATTTACAATTTATAGTTTATACAACATATAATTATATGCAAAATATTTATTTTAGTATTTAAGCATGCCCTTTTAGATCAAAAGTCTTTTTATCAGACATCAGAAAAAACGTACATTCAACCAAGTGTTTACAAACTTTAAACTTTTGACTAGTAGTGTATAAAAGGACTAAACTAAATATACACTATAATTTAATTTTATAAACATTTTAAGTATTATATTAGAATTTGTCAATTAATTTATTATTATTATTATTATTGAATAAGATACACTGTCCTTCCAAGCTGTCCTATACAACCAACTTTTCCATTTATATATAAGACAATATCATCATCTATTTCCCTCTGTGGAAATAATTAAATAAAGCAATGCTATATTTGTGAAGTGATGCACATATGCGACAGGTCTTTTGACAGCAGACAGATTCTTGTAGTAAGCTACTTACCAGGAGACCTGATCTTTTTTAACTTAAAGAAATCTAAGTGTTCAGTGATTTTTTTTGTAAGTCCGCTGCTTTATCACAGAGACTAGACAGGCGTCTCTCCTCTCTCATCTTAGCTTGTCTCTTGCTAGCCACGCAATGCTGATTTCCACCCTCAGCGCTGTCATTTAAATTCCCTCCCAACATGTGAATTTAGGTCAAGCTGCAATCCCCTCACCCACTCACAGACACGGCAGCAGCGGTTAAACTAGCGTTTCACACCATTTCATCGAGCCGGGGTGCAGAACGCTAACATAAAAACAACCTGTTTCCAGAGCCGACTTTGGCTGCCAAAACTGCGGGCAGGCCAGCGGAGGCAGCCGGCGAGCCGCCACAGACATGCAGCTCACGTCCAGTCGCTGCGCTTCCTCTCTCTGCTCCCAGCTCTGCCTGCAAGCATTCCAGCAGACAGGCCATATGGCTTCATTATAGCAAGATCAGACTACATGGAGATGCGCAGCCCCGCTTTCTGGGACAGATTGAGGGGAAGACATTGCAGGAAGCAGAGGGACGACTTGAGCTTTTCAACGTCTGGAGCTGTCAAGGCTCAGCTGCTCCCATTAATAAGATTTACAGTCACATGAGTGACATTTCAGATCAATGAGTGAGATGTGTCACGCTGTGATTTTCCAATCAGACCTGCTAAGTGAGATGAACTATTAGGCTATGATGGAAACAATGTGTGCTGGTCGATATTTCCCATAAATACAGTTGCACTGGCACTAGTTGTGATGAGCTAATAGCCTTACACTGAAAAAATAATAACCTGAAAAGTGTAACATCTAAATTAATTGGTTGTATTCAAGTCAAAAATATTATCTAACATATACAGTATACCAACCAAATTTTTACGGGTTAAATCATGTAGAAATTTCTCTTTAAGGCAACAGTTGCAAGTTACCACTTTTTGCAGTGTACAAAAGGGTTTATATTATAATAGCAGACCAAATATTTTAGTGAAAATCTTGCTGTTTAACTGACAGATTTGGAAATATATTTCAGTGATGGGTTTTTAAGAGGACCTTGCAGGCATCAGTGTGCTGGAAGAGAGTTGATAAATTCATCTCTAGTTCAAGCAAATTTACTTCTGAGAGAAATGTCTTTAGGGGATGAAAAACCCTTACATTTACTGTATATATTGCTTTTGCTTGTACATTTGACATTTTGGTTAGCAAGAACATGATTCTCAGTTCAAATCTTCTATCTAAAAAAAATCAAGTACGAATTAAATTCATGCAGACAATGACTTGATGCAGGTCTTCTGTAATTAGCATAAATGTTTTTAATTTTTGAATTAAAAGTAATTTTGATATAAATAAATTTTGTTAAAATAAATAAATAAATAAAATAGAAAGAAAATCTCCCTAACAGGATAAAATTCTTATAATAAAATATAAAATCTTGTATTTGAAATTATAATAATATTTTAAATTAAAAAAAAAATGTTATGTGACAAGAAAACCCTAATAGGAAATTAAATTATATCACAGTGTTAAGATCAGTTGTTTTTAAATACTATAACATGTAATAGATCATATAATAATAATAAAACTGATATTGACATGGCAAGGTTAGTTCAAGTTTTCAAATGTTAAATTGTATAATTTCATGATATTTGTGATTCAGCATTTGATGATTTTGGTAAAATTCTTTTTGCAAACATTTTATCATTAAAATATATTTGAAAGTGATTAACTTTAATGATATAATGTGTTTTCTTATGTAAGGAAATATTAAATTTTTACTTGATATCAATAAATTGATACTACATTTTTTCATTTAATGAAAATTCATCAAAGGAAAGTGTTTGTAACAGAAATAAATAAAAAGATTACATTTCTAAGAACTACACTTTATTTATTTATTTTTTTACTTTTTATTTATGATTTTTATATTTTTACAGAACATCCCCATCCCCAACATTCAAACCCTTTACAAATCATGGAGGAAAAAAGGAAAAAAAATATATACACATTGGTTTTAAACAGGAAAAAATATACATTAAAAAACCCCATCTCCCTAAAAGGCTGAACTTTTTGGTTAGAAAGAAAGAAAGAAAGAAAGAAAGATATTTCTATTAAAATAATATTTGAAATAATATTTTAGCATATTAGAATTAGATTTCTGAAATTCAGCTTTGCTATCACAGGAATAAATTGCATTTTTAAATATATTCAAATAGAAAACAGTTTTCAATTTGTAATAATATTTCACAGTTTTTACTGTTTTATTGTATTTTTATCAAATAAATGCAGCCTTGCATATAAGCATAAGAGATTTCTTTCAAAAACATTGCAAAATGTAAACTACAAGAACAAATCATAAATACACCCATTTATTGGTTCCTAACTAGCATCACTTGCTTAAGTACCATAACTAAAAAGACCATTTTTATTTATTTATGTTAAATCTGAAGTGCAGCTTTCTTTGTGATTCAGTCATTTGTGAAGTGAACTGAAGGTCACTCTGTTGACCCATACTGTGGTTTGCTTCTGCTGCTTTTGGCCTTTGAATCTCACTCAAAGGCTCCAAAACACTAATTCCCGTTTCCAGCGGCAGTAAATGGGAGCGAGAGGTGGTCTCCAACTGCAGGGTGCGTGAACTACTTGAGAGATATTAGTGTCATGTCAATGGGTGAGATGAGAGCTGATGTGGCAGCAGTGTTTTGAAGCCAAACCTGAAGCTCCATCTCTTCCAGGCAGTAGTCTAAGCGGCTCAGCCAATCTGCCGCTGTCGATCGAGCCACTGACCTCATCACGCCGCTTGTTAACTGATCACACCCAATCACATCTTAATCACGGCGGGCCTGTGAAGGCAGAGGGGCCTGCAGCTGTGCCTCTGGGGCCGGGTCACCGCAGTGGCACTTCATCACAATAACAACCACCACTGGCCAGTCTGATGGTCATTATGGGTCTTGAATAATCGTATAAGTGTGCAAAGCATGAAACACAATCATAGAATACACATGAGAAAAATATAATCTTGAAAATGCACCTGGGTCTCTCAATAAATCTCATTTATAGTTTATTATAAATTTCTAAACAGCAAATGTGTGTTGAGTTCATTATTGATGCATTCAGTTGAAGATGTCTGAAGAGTTTAAATATTGTTTAATTACATGGGAGACGAGCGTAATTTTACCTCGTGAATAATGTTTTTTAATATTTTTTAATTTCACCTCTGACATTTCGACACTGATTCAAGGTTGATTCTGTGATTTGCAATTATTATGTAAATAGACTTAGAGATTTGTAAGTCCATTCAGAAGCACTGGGGTTTGTGTTAATGGGGTCAGAGTGAGTTCAGAGGGGCATAAAAAGTCATCAGACCCCCGGTAATCTTTATCCCACCCTCATACGAACGCATAAACGCACAACGTTGTTCTCTTAAAATTAGACTTTCATAAGGCCACAACAGCTGCTTCAGATAAAGAGTTGGTGGCTCTGTGCTCTGAAAAATTGCAATATTTTAAGTCTAATTTGATCTAAATTGTCTCTAAATCTTGACAGTAACACTGATTCATTATGACAGTGGTTCTCACATGTCAGTAAACTCTAAAATCTCTTTATTTCCATGCAAGCCATTAAAGATGTGTATAGTACCTAGTGGATTTTTTTTTATTTACTCTTTATTTGATGACACTAAGTGAATTATTAATCTGTAACGCTTTTCAATAAGGTTTCATTTGATAACATAAGGAAACCACATTAGCTAACATGAACAAATAGAGAAAAATAGTTAACGTTAACTTCAAAATTTACTAATACGTTTTTAAAATCAAAAGTTGTATGTGTTGATAGAATTTAATAAACCTGAGCTAATGTGAACTAACAATGAGCAGTTGTATTTTTTTAAACCCTGACGTTAACAAACCTTGGTAACACTATTCACTGTTAACTAGTTGCTTATTAGCAACTAGCATATTAACTGTTTTTTAGTACATATTATTAGTAAGCCGTTTTCTCCATGACCATATTTCTAGATCACTTCAAGCTGCCCCATATCTGAATATAATTACTACAATAACTACCTTACTTAATATTAATAAACAGCAAATTTATTGTTTATTGAGGGAAGACACTAAGGGCCAGATTTACTAACAGCTTGCGCCAGCGCAAAAATCTTTTGGCGTTAAAATAGAGAATTAGCGCTGAAAAGGCGTGGACATGGTTATTTTTGCGCCTGACCTTATTGAATATGCCTTTGTAGGAGTTTCCCTCTCAGACGCAAAATTTATGGGAGGAGAGTGTTCAAATGAATCACGCAACGCGATTTACGTTACGTTTGCGCTCGTCAAATTGCTAGTATTTGCGCCATTATTTAACGCGGTATTTAAAGCATGTCTTAAAGCAGGTGGTAATTTGCGCTGGTCTTGGTAGATTGTGCTGGTCATTATGGAGATGATCTGGCTGTGTCTGTGTTCTTTAATGTGTGCATTGTCAGTAAATCACACGCAGAATTTTCCCCTCCCGTCGGCGCTTTTATGGAATTGCGCTCTAATGCTAATTTGCCCTGTTTAGTAAATCCAGCCCCTCGTCTAAATGCTTCCCAAACATAAATAAATACTGTAACAAATATAGTGCTCATTGTTAGTTAATTGCAGTTATTGTATTAACTAACGGGAACTTATTGTCAAGTGTTACCTATTATCTGTCTGTCATTGGTTTATTTTTTCTGATTGAAATGGACTACTTATTTGCACACATGCATCAAACATTATACTGGCTGCCACAGTATGATTATGTTTTTAAAGGAAACATAAGGACTGAGCTTAATATTTATAGAATTGTTGTTCGACACAGAGAAAGTTTCAGTCGTCACTGTGCGTAATAGTTCATAAGTGCTTGTTTTCAGGGAATGAAAGCACTGCTAAGGGGGCATGCTGTTTTTATTGCCCAACAAGACTGGACTTTAAATTGCCCTCTGACCCCAGCAGTCAAACCTGATCAGTGCGCTCATGCAGCAATCGCTGAGATCAGGACACCGGCCTCAGTCATCACATCATGTGGGCTGAAAGCAGGACATTTCTGAATTATTTAATTATTGTCAATAAAACTCCGCAACAGAACACCTGCAAGCATGTTCTTGTTATAAAATAAATAAATAATAGGCGAGAGCTTTTTGTTGTTTTTGTTTTCTTATGGCCCTATGAACTTTTTCACAGTAAATTTCAGTAAATTACAGTAAAAAAAGACAAATCAAATTATAAAGTTGATATTATTAAGTTTGATATGAAAAAATAACATTAGCTAAAAATATTTTTTATCCTATTATAACTCAAGTGTCACCACAGCAGAGGGGTGCCTTTTTTTTTGGATGTTGATTTGATTTCATAGGCCACAACCATGCTGAGATTAAGAATTTATTTTAATTACTCAAAAAACTTTTACGTGGTTAGAAAAATATACCCTTATAGAGGTAAAAATAAAGAAGTAATAAAATAAAATGAATTAGAGTCCAAAAAATCTCCCACTAGATAATAATAATTTTACTCATGTGATTTAGATTTTTTCAATAAGGTGAATACAATGAATGGATTATTTTAACTTCTATTCCTCGTAATTCGTTTCAAGAATTCCTCTAGCAGGGGGAAAAGAAACCCACAGAATCGGGTAAGGAGTCATGTCCTTGTTCTTCAGCTCAAAGACTTTCTGTCCTCCTTTGGGTCAGCCTATTAGATTTTTCTAGACTTGTGTTTTTTTCTTCGGCTGATCTGTCACAGCTTGGTGATGGGGTTAACAGTGTGGGAGAAAAGCTATCTTGTTGAGCTTACGTTTCACTTTCATGTCCTCCGAATCCCTGTTCGTGCTGAGATGTCAAGTAGGGATATGTGAAGACATTCCTCTAATGATTCCTCCAATTTCTGGAAGCAGACAACCCGTGCCAGGACCCCTGTATTGAGTGAGTGACAGAGCGCTCTCGCCGCTGAAAGACACTCCTGTTTGTTATTCCAGACCCTCCTCGCCGGATGGAGAAATGTGGCACAGGGGGCCGGTCAGTTCTCCCTCCTGCAGTCATCGTTGAATGGCTGCCACCAGCACACAATGTGGGCAGTGCCAAGGAGCGCAAAGCAAAGAAGAGGAGGAAAGAGAAACTAGATTAGCCCTGTCTGCAAGGCCACTGGGCGCCTGCCTGCACCCAGCAATCCGTGGCTTGGCTCTGCTTGAAACACAGCTGCCAGTTTAATTGCAATGTTAAGATAAACTGCAACTTTTCTTTCTCGATTTCTTTTTCCCTCCTCTTGTCTCTCTCCCTCTCCTTCTCATGCATCAAAATCCTGTTATTGCATTTAGTTTGAGTGGACAGTCACAGCGTGTTTCGGAGCAGTACATAAAATCGAGAATTTAAGACTTGGCTCCGTTCAAATTCGTTAGTGTGAATTTGAACTGAATTGGTGGTTAACCGCAGGATGTTCACAGGAAGTGAAACTGACTTTAACTGTATTTATTTGAATTAGAATTCCAAGAAAGTATAATTCAAAGAAATTTAGTCCATTAGTCTAACACAATAACAAAACTGGCCAGAACAGAGAATGTTCTGTTGAAAGTGTCCATCTGAGAATTTTCTGTAGATGACATTTCAAACATTCAAACATCGTCAAACAAAATACTCTTTATGGTTTTATGGGTAATCTTTTCTTGTTGCTACAAAGTTAGATGTAGCGCAAATAAAAATGTTCTGTAGCAAATTCAGAAATGTTTCTTTTAAAGACATTCTAAATTCATTTCTAAAACATGCACAACCCTGTTACTGCAATTAAGCAATTATGTATTTTTTTTTTTTTACAATTTGTCAACATTATTTAAATTTCAATTGAACAGCCTGAATCAGTGTTTTTTTTAATGCTATTCCAAACAAACAATGCATTTCAACCACATAGTATCCAGTTTCAGTATATATATATATATATATATATATATATATATATATATATATAGTTTATTTATTTATTTACTTTTTGAAAGATGTATCTTTTTCTCACCAAAGATGCATTTATTTGATTAAAAATACAGGAAAAACAGTACAATTGTGAAATATTATTACAATTTAAAACAGCTGTTTTCTATTTGAATATATTTTAAAATATAATTTATTCCTATGATGGTAAAAGTAGCCATTAATCCAGTCTTCAGTGTCACATGATCCTTCAGAAATCATTCTAATATGATGATTTAGAAATATTTATTCTTATTATTTTCAGTGTTGGAAACAGTTTTCACTGCTTAATGTTTTTGTGGAAACCGTGAAGGACCACCAAAAGTTAGAGGTAAACAAGAAAACAATGTGTTATTTTTGATTTATTGAATTGCAATGAAACATTATTTTGCTTAAAAGTGACAGTAAAGACATTTAAAATGGCACAAAAGATAAATGCTGCATTAATTTGGAAAAAAACATTAAAATAGAAAAAAAAATTATTTTAGAAATTTTAGAAATAGTATTTCACAATATTACTGTTTTACTGTATTTTTGATCAAATAAAATTTAACAAATCCTGAATATTCCAATGCATATTACTAAAAATGTAAGTTCGATTTACTGCCAACTAGAATTGACATAGAATTGACATTAATAATTCTAGTCTGAATTATCTTTCTGTGCTCTTTGTTTTCCCCCATTATTATTATTATTATTATTATTATTATTATTATTATCAGTACTGTGGATGACAAATACATGCAGCCTTGATGAGACTTTCAAAAACACAAAAAATCTTAATTATTCCAAAACTTTTTAAAAATGTGTTTATTATTAATAATAATAATAATAATAATAATAATAAGTACAGAGAATAACTAAAACAATATTAACTCTGAGGACAGACATATTAAATTATCACCAGATATATGCTTTTAAGCTATTAAAAGACCAAATAATCTGTCAGTTAAAAACACAGCTTAATTGACTAATATCTGAATTCTGGGTTCCTCTCAATGTTTTTGATGTTCAGTCCACTACAACGAATAAACTGTCCCCCTGTATAAATATTTGAGCTCCTCTCACCGAAATATTAATCGTCCCTTTCCTCCCATGAACTCTTTACATTCCTGCCTTTATGAGACGTAGCGCATGTCTGTGTTTTGAGTGGCAGCGCTGGAGTGATTCGTTCCTCTGATACAAGGATTAGCAGTGCATTTATTCAGCTCATGGTTTACACAGCTTCCCATTTTCTCATGAATTTCATTAGAGTGCCACACAGGATCAACAGGTTGTGCTTATTTAGAAATGCAGAAACAACTTCAAGGCAATAAATCCACTCCACTATTGTGGGCTGCTTCAGTCCATCATGGCAGAATGTGACCCTGGTGCTATAAAGTCACACTCACTCACTGCTAGCCCGTGACAGATGAGAACAGTGTGAGTCTGTGGGCATGGCCCAGGCATCCATCACCCCAGGCGGCCCGCTCCGCTCCTGATTTACACCTCAGCGTGAGACGGGGCGGTCCGGCAGAGGCCAGTCCCAGCTGCTCCATCACTGCCTCCCCCATCAGCGACAGCCCAGAGCGCATGCTCCCTTCTGCGTCTGCTCTCTGAACGCCATCCATCCATTTCTACAGAGTGGGGATTCTGCTCTAAACAGCTTATGAATCACAGCTGCTTTGAAGTGCTTTGATCCCTTGCTTTACCTTTAAACAGCCTCTCCTATGAGCCCGACGAGCACCAGGAGTATGTAAACTTTCAAATGTGTTTCCTATGGTCCACTCCAAAGCTGTGTGTAGCAAAAAATGACTTTTTACACAGTGTTAAAGCAATAAGCCCCTGGAAGCCATGTGGTACAGTGATTTTACCTTGCGAAAAAGAAGTACACTTCAGGATTTTAAAAAGAGTACTCAATATACTTTAATGGAATATACTTAAGTGTGAACTGAATGTTTAATTGTGTTAATTGCAATTAAATGAAAATATATTATAGTTTAAATTTAGATTGAATACAATTAGTTGAACTTTAGAGTGCTTTTTTGACCCACTTACTGTAAGTAGGACGTTATATGTAATTTGTCTTTGAAATATGATTATACTGCTGATTGTACTGACAAGTATTTATGATAACCTAGTGCACTTTTCCACAAGGGTTATTAAATTAGTGCTGTCAAATCGATTAATCGCGATTAATCACGTGTAATCAAATTGTGTTTACATAATATATTTGTGTGTGCTGTATATATTTATATGTATATGAAAATACACACACATACATGTATATATTCAAGACAAATATATGTAACATAATTTTAAATTTACACACAAACTTTTATTTTGGATGCTATCAATCATGATTAATCGATTTGACAGCACTATCTGATTCCAGTGCATGAAATCCCTTTAAATGTGGTAAAATCATTAAAAACATTGAAATTTTGTGCATTAATATAGCATGTATGCCACTAGAGTGTGTTTACTTTCATTTTGAATTCATATACTGTGTGTGTGTGTGTGTGTGTGTGTGTATATGTATACATGTATATAAATTCTTAAAATTATGTACACTTTTAGATCAAAATAGTTAACTAGAAAAAGCAGTTTTCCTTTACTATAGCTTAATATGTGCCAACATCATGAGATACAAAAACAATGTGTCAGATATTTACTGAAAATGTTGACAAATATGTGCTTCACTACAGTGAATGAATCAATACAGAGGCAAATCAGTCACAGCAAGTGAGGACGACTTCACAAGCCATGACACGAGAGCATTATCATGTACATCAAAGAGAATGACTTTGAATAAAATACTCTTATTCATATTTCCAGGTTTGAAACCCGAGCATAAATCTATCTAAAAGGCATTGCAAGGAGAAACCTTTCCTAAATGGAACACAAACCAAATGACTGTTTATGAGAAAATGAAAATTATGTCATTGTTTATTCATCATAAGTTTACAACAAAACTTGTGTGACTTTGTGCTCTGTGTATTTCGTCAGTGACATCAGCCTTACATGATGTGTCCATATTGCATATTTGATACTTTTGTGGTTTAAAAGCTTTCAGCGCCGAGAAACTTCTTTAAGTACCTGGCATGATATTATAAACACATTAGCCATCTTGATCACTGAGCATTTACACTATTTATTCCTGAACCTTCAGGCAAATCTGTAATCTTCAGCTTCAGTAATACAGGCATCACCGCTTGCCATCGCAATACCAAGCTGTGAAAGCAGCATTTTATTCCTGCTGTAAATATTACAGCTCTGACCGAGCATCACAAAGCAGATCTATATCATTAAAGTCCATGCCAAACTCCAGCGCCCAAACCACACAAGCCACAGACTGTTTTCCCACTCAGGGTTAGTGAGATAAACCACAATGTCAACAGGTAAGCCGCAAGATTCAAAAACAATTTCCACCCGCAAGCTATTCATATTATGAGCAGATAGAGTGAGGCTGTCTAATATCATGTATCTGCCTTTTACCTCTTATTATATGATGCCAAGCAGCTACACATCTGTCATATATAGGAGCTCATTTCCAAATGTACACTGTTTGTTTATTGTTATTGCCTCGTATAACCACTATGCTGCTTTGTATTATTGATAAATGTGGCTGACTAGGGTGTGTTGTATATTATATTGCAGCTGCATAAAGTGGAGTACTTCACTCGGCAAGACCTCAAGCTATTTATCTCCCTTGTTGTACCTGTATTTTGCTCAAAGAGAATTAAGTTATTTAAACATCCAATAATTATAATATTAACAAAGCTTATTACATGGCTCTGTGTAACACTTTATTCTCATTGGTCAATCATAGCATTTACAGTCAAATATGTTTCAATAATTTTAGTATAATTGTTCCAAGCAAATTATTTCCTACACAGCTGAGCTGAGCTAGATTTATGTATCTTGAATCAAAAAATGTTTTCACAAAAAACAACAACAAAAAAACAGCCATTAAAGTTCCTTCTTTCTTTCTGTTTTACCCTTTAAATTATATTTATGGTTTGGTTCATACCTTACATTTTGATTAAATACTAATCAAAAATATATTCCCTCAAAGACAAAATTGTAATTTATGTAGGTCAATATTTTATATATATATATATATATATATCCTAATGAACATTTAACTTAATTATTTTTTTAATATAATATTTAATTTAATTTCATCATAATCAAAATCTAAATGAGCTATTCTATGGAAGTAGAATTTTCACTTTAGATAATACTAAAAACATTCTGTCAGTCAATATTTCATTTAACTTCCTTGCTATAAAAAATACAACTTTGAAAGACCTTATTTATTCATTTATGTATTTATTTATTGAACATGCACCATGTTTTTTGTTATGCACAAAAATACTACTACTAATAAAATAAAAATAAAAATAAAAAAACACCAGAAAATTAACAAAACCCACAATAATTTGTGCGGTCAGTAAAGCTAACCAGTATGTTTTTTGCACATCAACACCCCGCTGTCAAGCGGAAAGCTGAACAAAACCAGAAACCATAATTTTCCAATAAATGACACAATTATTTCACTTTTTCAGTGCATAACAAAATATTTCACGTCCATTGTATTTATTTATTTGGTAAGTAGTCATGTAATAAGAAGGTTAACATACAGTCAGGCTGTCATTTTCAGAAAACAAACCACTTCAGGTTGATATAAGACCCTTACGCTTCCTGTCAAGAGTCCTGTCGGAGTTTAATGTGTGATAACGACCAGCTGACTGTACATTTTCCCTTATATATTTCTAAGCATCTCTGTAAAGTAATTACATGTGAACTACATGTTGTTCTTTTGTATCATTCAGTAATTACACATGTAATTACATTGTTACTAATGTAAAGTGTGACGTCTTGAATCTTGATAGCACCGGCTGAATATTAAGTAGTAACGCCTGCCAGATGAGGTCAGTGCAGCATTAGTGTTGTGTTTTGTTTGACAGGGCGAGTCATATGAAAGTGGCCAGCTTTCAGTGAGGTGCTTAGGTTCATATACAGACTCCAGATGCTGCTTTCAGCTAGAGGCATTGTATACTTTTATCTTTTTCCTGTCTCTTTTTCTCCAGCCAGAACTCGGGGCTGCGGAGACTGTTTGACCGAATACGAATTTCAGTGGGCTTTGTATACAGCAGATCAAAGACTTCGGCGTGATGTCTGCCAGTGCTGAAGTGCCTTTCTGAGCAATTCCGCTGCATCATAATTGCTATAAATAGTTCATAGAAAGTCACCCTGCAAAGGTATCAGAGGTAGATCTGAGACGGCTCTATTGCTATTCAAACAGCTCACAACAGAGGCCTTCCCACACACTGTAAAAAAGGATTTTATGAAGTTGTAAAGAAAACAAAGATTACTAGAGTATGCTTTACAAGGAAATACTATTTCAGACTTTCTACTTCAAAATTCCACATTTAATTCAGTGTGTTACTTGCTGTTTGTGATTATTTGTGAAATTTACTAGCATTTTTTTTTATTGAAAATCAATTCTACACCTAGAAAAAAAGCAGATTATATTACAGGTGAAATTAAATAGAATTTAATCAATAAAAAAGTAAATACATGAGTTAATGTAAACATGTTTCATTGAAATACAGCATAATGCTGCACCATTTTGGGTTTTACCAGTGTATTACTCTCATAGTGGTAATTTATCAAAAAATAATTTTTGGTTACACTTTATTTTAAGGTGTCCCATTATACATTTAAGTACTGAGTAATATTAATTAACTACATGAATTTACTATATGGTTAGGGGTAGGATTAGGGTTACTTGCATGTAATTATGCATAATTTATTGTTCTTATAATAGTAAGTACATGTAACGTGTAACAAGGACACCTTAAAATAAAGCATTATCTAATTTTCATATTGAATTGCATAAATGATCAACATTTCAAGTCATTTTCGAGTACTTGTCTGGTTCACATTTGCCCTAGTTCATTTTAAGGTCCGATTCTCACTATTAATGACTTTTGCCTCAACAAACTCCTAATTACTACTTATTAATAGTTATTAACTTAACAATAGTTGTTAAGTTTAGGCATTGGGTAGGATTAAGGATGCAGAATATGGTCATGCAGAATATATGCTTTATAAGCACTAATAAATAGCCAGTATGCTAGTAATATGCATGCTAATTAGCAACAAGAATTGGTCCCCAAACCAAAGTGTTACCAAAAAAAAAAAAAAAGATTACAGAAGATCAAAAACAATATGATGTTTTTCCTTTTTTTCAGGGTACAATACTTCATCAGTAAATTTTCTTTAGATATAAGCAGACATAAGCAGCACAACTTAGTTTCAACATAAAAGCAGAATTTGGATAAAACTAAAAACATGTTGTTAGTCAATGTTTACTGTTTTATTCTTCAATTTAGTTTACTTACTATAAATAAAGACTATTGGGCTTTTAGACAAACTGAACAGAGTGGGTTTAAACTGGAAACAGTTTAAACAAATGAACTCAGATACATCACAGATTATATATATATATATATATATATATATATCTCCACACTTGTCTGAAAAACAAAAACAAGAACAAACAAACAAACAAAAATCTGTATCTTTGTTCAGCTTTGAAAACATTCTTGCTTAGGCAGGCTATTAGGTTTGGTCACAATATGTGTGTCACTGTAGCACATACTATTGTGGGTGTTTGGCACTAAAGGAGTCTTAGTATGGTGTTTTTTGTTTCTTTCTGCCATCTAGTTGAGGTGTTTGTGAGGCTGTATATATGCGAGATGGCAGTATGTAATCATCAGAGTCTCTAAATGTAGTGTCTGTCTACCACAACCTTTTCTCACTTCCACTGCACCCATCTGGCAGCTCTGGA